>CAUYON010105103.1:0-37946 GCA_963573935.1 Arctocebus calabarensis
TTTTCTTTCTTTTTTTTTTTTTTTTTTTTTTTTTTTTTAAAGAGTATAAACATATTGGCCGGGGTGGAGTGATGTGGCATAAAAGCTCACACCAACCACAAACACCTGGGGTGTGGTAATTATCTTTCCTCAGCCCTGGTGTTGGTGGTTGGTTTGTGCTGTTATGCCACAGCACTCTACCCTGGGCATTTGCTTTTTACTATTTATAAAAAAAAAAAAAAAAAAAAAAAAAAAGAAAGAAAAGAAAAGGTAATAGAATTTGTGTAGTTACAACTGACAAGGCTGCCTAGGGGACTGGTATTTGGGCTGGAATGTAGTGGCATTGATTATCTCAGAGGATAATCTGTGAGATGTGTCACCAACATCCATTAGTAAAAGCATAATGAAAAAAATAGAAAAAAAACATAATGAATGCAGTTTAGGAATAAAAATCCTGGCTCGGCGCCTGTGGCTCAACAGGCTAAGGCGCCAGACACGTACACCTGAGATGGCGGGTTCGAATCCAGCCCAGGCCCGCCAAACAACAATGACGGCTGCAACCAAATAATGGCAGGGCGTTGTGGCGGGTGCCTGTAGTCCCAGCTACTTGGGAGGCGGAGGCAGGAGACTCGCTTGAGCCCGGGAATTGGAGGTTGCTGTGAGCTGTGATGCCACGGCACTCTATCCAGGGTGACAGCTTGACGCTCTGTCTCAAAAAAAAAAAAAAGGAATTAAAATCCTTTGGAAAAATGGGGTACATTGGGAAAAGGTCATAAAAAAGTACACGAAGCCACTCACTGTGGTACAAACCCTTAGCACAAACGATGGAAAAACTCAGGGTTGAGCCATCTGAGCTGCAGCAGAGGACAACAGAGATAACAGCCCTGCTCTTACAAAGCTGGCATTATAATATGAGAGACAAAAAAATAAACAGGTACGCAAACAAACACATCAATTACTAAAATGGGCCACTTCAGCTTGTACCAAGTGCTATGAATAAAATAGCATAGAAAGACGGAGAGACTGGATTAGATTGGGGCATTAGAAAGGTTTCTCTGAAGAGGGACATCTGTACTGAGTCCTGCCCTACTGAGGGCAACAGAAGAAAAGCCACAAAGGGAGTAGCGAGGACACTGAGGTCCAGAACCTGGATTTTGCCTTGTGTAGGAGAGAGTGGCACGGGATGACGTCAGAGAGGTCAGAGTTCATGCCGGTTTTCAGAGGCCTGGCACAGCACTTGAGCTGAGGTCACTGCACAGGGAAGGTGTGCAGGGCTTAAGCAGGGCGGTGTCAACATTAGGTTTACCTTTTATATAAATCCTCTGGCTGCTATGTGGAGAGTGGATTATAGAGGCACATAAAACAAAGCAGGGAGATCATCTGAAGATTTTTATCAGCCTCTCAGTGAGAAATAATAATGACTTGTATTGTCTGAGTGCAAGGGAGCAGAGCGGATGAGCGGTTGGATTTTGGATATGTTTAAGGTAGCCAGGACCAGCCAAAGCGCCCCCTGCAGCAGCCATGGCAGGTGGTCACATAAGGGAAAGGATTGCAGAAGAGACAGTGATGATATTACAGAGACAAGCTTATATGTTGTACCGCAGTGTGATAAGGAATATCAATTTAATTAGCATCGCTGCTTGTGGCAGGTGGATCCAGGCGCAGGCTGCAGCAGCACAGAGCTCCCTGCCTTTGCTTTTATCTCCTGAAGAGCTTGAAATTCTTCCTGCTCCCCTTGGCCAAAAGTCTATCATCCTGCCTGTACTTTCCTCCCCGGGAGGCCATCATCATGGCGGCAGCACACACGCAGCCAGCCTTTGTGAGCATGGGGATGGAAACAGCCTTCCTCCTGATGGTAACTGATGAGGGTGCAATCTGTCCGCGGCAGGTGGTCATAGGTAGGAAAATAGAGCCTAACTTGGTTCCAGTGACTTAGAGCCCCAGGTGTGGATGGCGCCGTGCAGCCACACAATTAGGTCTGTTTTTACTGGCTGATTTCTGCTGAAGTCCCGTGAAGTCTGCATTGCTGAGTCCTACTCCTCTTCCCATCCCAGGCCAAGCAATTCTTCCTGAATACCAGAGCGGTGTTTCTGTGGGGCCCTGATTCTAGTCCCAGCTCTGGCAAGGCTCCCAGTTCAAGGTCTCTGACCCAAAAAAGAGGTCTCTTCTGATGCTCAGCTTCTATGGAAATAGAAATTAAGTCTCTCTTTTGGAACTGTCCTCTATTTTCTGCCTGTATTCCCTGGTAAGCTGTTGTTCGCTAGGCCATCTGGTTTTTCCTGGAAGAATAAAAAGAGTATATTTGTTTACTCATGAAAATGTAACCCTTCATAATCAGTGACATCATTTAACAGACACATACAATGTATAATGGACTGCATCTAGGCAGAAGCCTGCCCAACGTAGTCACTTGACTCATGCTTTCTATGAAACTGGATTGTGACCGCAATAGTCCTTGGGAATCTCTATTTATTAAAACACTACCTAAAGGTCTTTTTAAACTCTAACCTTTGCAAAACTAGTGAAAGACTAAGAATCATTGAGTCCAGAGAAAGCATAGATATATATTTGTTTTTTAAATTTTTGTTAAAAATCACAAAGACAGAGCCAAGCATGGTGGCTCATGCCTCTAATCCCAGCAATCTGGGAGACCAAAGCAAGTGGATTGTCTGAGCTCTGGAGTTTGAGACCAGCCTGAGCAAGAGCGAGGCCTCTAGAAAAAGCTGGGTGTTGTGGTGGCCACCTGAAGTCCCAGCTATGTGGGAGGCTGAGGCAAGAGAATTGCTTGAACCTGAGAGTGTCAGGTGGCTGTGAATTATAACACCATGGTGTGCTACTGGGGGCAACAGAATGAAATTCTCTCTCTCAAAAAAAGAAAAAAATCACAAAGACAACAATAATACATCCTTTTAGAAAAATATCTAAGGACATAGAGCCAGAGAAACAAATCCCACCCCAACCCTAACCCCTACCACCAACCTGACCTGTTAGTCTTGTTTTCTACATTGTTTTTAAATATTGGAGCACATATTGGATCTAAAATTTGGAGTCTTACCTTTTTTTAAAAAAAAAGCTAGCATAAACACTTTGTTAGCATCACAACTCTTTGCAACAATCATAGTGAATGGCTGCAAATTGTTCCATTGTAAGGCTGTATCACAACATATATATATTTTTTCAAAATTTCTCCCTCACTCTCATATAACATCTTTATGCAAGCTGAAACAGGTACTTGGATACAACTTTTAAATCCTCTTTGCTACTAAACTCTGTGTCTTGGAAAGTTCTTAAGGAACAATTGTCCAAAGTCCAGGTATAATCAGAAAGAAAAAGAAAAAGACCACAAATTATGCAAATAATTCTTAAAAAATCAGAGTTCTATGTATTTTAGATGTTTATCTTCTTACTTTTGATAATTACAGCTCAATCTAACATCATTTAGACCCCAGGCCTTAGCACTTTGGACAGTTGGCAAAAATTTATATTTTGCATATGTACATAATAAAACAAATATCTTTATATAATTAGTAATTTATGCTCCTACCTCTAAAAATCCTTAATGTCATGTATCCTTTTTTTTTTTTTTTTTTAACCTGAAGTGTATCAAATTTTCTTTAGGTGTTTTTGTTTGTTTGTTTCAGGGATTTCACAGTATCTTTGAAGCAATTGGAGTTGCCCTGGAATATTACATGACTTGGGTCTTGAAACTATCATGAAATTTGTGTTTATCTTATGTTTTACATGTTAGGGAAAATATTCCTCTTCTGTTTTGATGGAGCCAACAGTTTTGAGAAACCAGTAGGGGGGAAAATGCCATTGTTTGCCTGTCTGACTTAGAAGTCTTATTTTCATGGAATGAAATTCATTTAAATGTCTTTAGAAGACAGTTTTTAGTTATTACATTCTAGTGATGGAGGAGTTTGCAATGTATTCATAGAAATTATTAAATGTTCATAATAGTGCTCTTGTTTGCAATTTCTGAAAACAGCATTCTTTTAAACCATACAAGCTCAGAATGCTCCTATTATCTTTGGTTGATCCCCTGAAATTCCCTCTCGCTTAGTTTCAAGCCATACAGCACACCAAACCCGAGAGGAAAATTCAAAGAGTTGAGCCGAGCAGTTAGAAGCCAAGGTTCTCTCTTGAAAATGCATCACCTTGAACAGCATTCAGCTAAAAATCTTGAAAAAATTTAGACAGCTAGAGGGCCAGTGCATTTAGATGGGATAGATTGTTTCCCCCCAAATTTCTACACCGGTTGGCATAAAGTCCCAGAAAGGAACACTTAAGGGCATAGGGTTGACCGGGCATGGTCGCTCACGCCCATAAACCCAGCACTGTGGGAGGACTAGGCAGGTGGATAGCTTGAGCTCAGGAGTTGGAGACCGGCCTTAACAATGCAGGCTCTCTACTAAAAATAGAACAAACTAGCTGGGTATTGTGGCAGGCGCCTGTAGTCCCAGTCACTTTGGAGACTGAGGCAGGAGAACTACTTGAGCCCTGGAGTTTGAGGTTGCTGTGAGCTCAGCAGACACCAGGGCACTCTAGCTCTGGCAACAGAGTGAGATTCTGTCTCAAACACACACACAAATAAATGAAAGAAAAGCACATCGGTTTAGGGCACCAACTTAGCACAGTCCTTATCCATGGTGGGGTGGGGGGGATCACTTTAGATTTATCCTGTTGTCTTGGTTGCAGGAAGGAACATTCTTTTTCCTCAAAAGCTGCCCCCACTTCCCACCATCAGATAGCTTCAATTTGTAGAAACTGTATCAGCATTTTGTGAAGGAGAAAGAGCCCTGAAACAAAGGGCTATGTTTGCTTTGAAGGTCTGGCAGGGACAAAGCAAGATTCTTTTCCTCCCTGGAGGTTAGGGTGGCAGTGATACAAGACAGAAGCTTGGAAGTGAGGGGCACAAAGAATAAATTTAAAGAATACAGTCCAGCCTTTCTTGAGAGGAAGGAGTTCTTAATTTTAGTTTTATGTTCTCCAGGTTAGAAAAACATGCTTCTCCTAAATTGCCCTTTTCCATCCTAGTGGTTTTGATTTACCACATGAACTTGGACATCCCCTTGCTGTGCCTACCTACCTCTTTTGCACTTGGTTTGTGTACACTTGTTGCTACCTCTGTAAACAGAAGCAGTTGTAGGTTTATTCTTCCTTTTGCAGTGGTGTGGAATATTGGAGTTTTGATTACTCTCCCTGGTAAATGTAAAGAGAAAATCAAAGCTATTCAAACTATGACTGTGCTCTAACCTTGACCATGTCATTGTGAGGCACAGTCCCGCTCAGCCCACCTCCATATCTTACATTCCCTTCCATTGACACCAAGTTATTCTTCACACATTCATCATCCACTCTGCTAAAACAAGAGTGCAATTCCAGCAACTGCCTTGATTTTTTTACTCATTACATTAAAATTAAGCCAAAAGACCAACCCTCAGATTGTAAAAATAAAGGTCTACATGCTTATGAGGGAGGGGTGGGGAAAGGAAGAGCAGAGAGAGGGAAGGAGTGAGGGGGGTGGGGTCTGGGTGTGTGCCACACCTTTTGGAGGCAAAACAGGATTGTTAAGAGGGACTTTACCTAACAAATGCAATCAGTGTAACCTGGTTTCTTATATCCTCAATGAATCCCCAACAATAAAAAAAAAAAAAGGAAGGAAGGAAAAAAAGATCTACCTGCTTTAAGTAAACCTAATAGATTAAATTCCAGATTTGCAAACCTGATCCATTAGGAAGTAATTATTGGCTTAATAAGATGATTTTTCACTTCTCAAAGGAGCAACTAGAGGATTTGTTTGAAAGCCTATTGCATTTAAAACAATTTGGTGCACCTACATTTAATTTATACCAAGAGTCCTTCTATTGGCAAAGCTAGCAGTGTCCTGCAAATGGCCAGAGATACTAACCAGCCACTTATCAAAGAAAGTCTGAAACATCTAGGCTGTTGTAACTTTTGCAGAGATCAACTGAGTCAACAGCAGTTCCTTTTAAAATGAAGGAAAAAGACATCCACTACATGCACATTAAAACGGCAGAACGATTTCCCAGTCAATGAAGACTTGGGGAGATGATTATAAATGGCAAATCTGCTATCTTGGCTGAGGTAATATAGCTACTTAAGTACTTAAAGCAGAATTAGTGGTAATTCAGAATCCTGAGGTAAGTAAGAGTTGTAGCAAGAGTCCAGTAGAATTTAAAAACAGAACATTTTAAAATAGTAGCTGTTATGCATTTTAAAACTCATTTAAATGGAAAAACATGAAATAAGGGAATTAACGAAAAATTTGGAAAGCACAATAAACCAGTATCACTGAAGATTACAGCTCAATTACAGGGTCTCTTAAAAAAATAATAAATTAGCATTTTTGAGCACCACACACTATGGCCAGCTAATATGATGGGCATTTTCTATCTTATTTAACACAAAGTCATAAATTAATGGACCCAACAATTTAAACCACCTTTAAAGGCAACGTTTATTTAAACACAGAATTAGAAGCAAAATCTTAGTCATTTTAGAATGGATTTTTCTTTGTAGTGGCATGAATTTTACGTTTGCAAAAGAACAAATTATTCTCAACTCATGAGTAATTAAATATTGACTTTAGTGAATCTGAAATATTGCTCATTTTACAAAAAAGATTAGAATTAGACATTTTATATGCATCGTTTGGCTTGGGAGTAAGAGGAAAACCTCATTTCATTTTTACACATTTCCCTCAAATAGTTTTCTGGTGGAAGTGCCCCTCTTCCCTCCTATCCTTGCACCCCGAAAGATTTTGCTGAAGAATACTCTGGGTCTCTTTGCAGGGAAGGGTTAAGGGCCACTCTTGGGCTGTATTTCCCACTCACAGAGAAGTAAGAAGGGGCACACACACATATGGTTCTTTTCCTTTTAACCAGTGCTGAATACCTCCAAACTGAAAATTCACAAAAGCCCTACGATGGAATTAAGTTCTGACCCAAATATCTGTCTTTAGTAGTTTTTGAAACTCTCTGAAGCTAGCATTGCTCACATCTCCTCCACTGCACCTTTCCTATTCTTACACCCCTCTCTCCACGTAGTGCCTTACTCACCTGAGTTCTATTTTTAGGCATGTAGGTCATGATTTCAAGAACTGATTCATAGCATGGCGTCACTGCTCGTTACCCTCAATTGACATTGTTGTCTAATTGTTTCATACCCTCTGTGTTGTCTCCCACGAGACTGCCAGGTAACTGTGGCAGCCGTGGCACAAATGCCTTATCCGCCCCCACAATGCCTAGGAGAGGGCTGAGAGCCAGCAAGTGCGCTTACCATTCTCCACTGTGTGTGTCCGGGACGTGGAGTTCAGGACAGTCATTCAAACTTGGTCAGCTTAGGACGTAAGGGCTTAGAACAACAATGTATAGTAAGGGACATTTCTTAAGGTGCAAATAAGAAGGGGAGAAATTAGCTTAAGACACATATAAATATATATATGCATTAAGCTCATATGTGAGTGTGTCTGATGTCTAATAGTTAATTTCACAAACTCATGCTAGAAAGAGTGCTGCACACCTCCTTGCTGAATAGCACTATGGTCACCTTGGGAAGCTATGCACAGATGTCAGCGCCTAATCCACCCTTCAAAGCAATTTTGGAACTCCTTTTCTGGAATGACCATCAGAGCTGTCATCGAAGGAGGTTTAACAATGAAGTTTGCGAACTTGCCACGGGTGCTGACATTGGCAGCACTGTAAAACAACGTCATGAGGTTTCATAACCTTGCTGTATCAGCGTCTCACAGCCGTGTCTGCGTGGACGTGTGATGGTGCCTTGCGGAGTGGCGTTCATGATTGTTCTTGTGTATTTTTGTGTACCTTATAATGACAGCTTGGAGGTAACTACAGTGCTATTCGGCAATGAGGTATGTAGTACTTTTTCTAGGATGAGTTTACAAATTTAATTGGCAGAACTTTATGTAAGTGTAGGGTAACAACTTTTGTTTTTTAAAGGCATTTCTTGGTAGGAGTCCATTGTGTCAATATTGGCGGCCTGAAAGAAAGAGGGAAAAGGAAGGGGATGATAAGATAAGGGGTGCTGAAAGGGAAGATAAAAGGTTTATCATGAGGTTACTTGCTTCCCTAATTTCCAAGACCAGCCCAGCATTCAAGGTCTCTTTAAGGAAGTTGGTTTACAATTACGCAGCTTCCATAAGCTGTTGTCTTGGGGCGCAGAACACAGACTCAAATTACTGTGTTTCTACTGGAAGCCAGGTCAGTGGAGGCTAAGAAAAAGAGGATGTTTATTCAGGCATAATTGATGACCCAGGCAGTCTCCTGATCTTCCCTGCCTGTTAGTTAGCTATAAATTATAAGATGGCAGAGAAAAGTCTACGAGGGTAAGCGACCGAAATAACAACAAACCATTACCCGTTCACCAATAATTATTGATTTGGCTTTGATGATGAACAAGTAAGAAATATGATATTGCATCAATCAGAGTTAGCCTCATAATTTCCAGATATAAGGCATGGGGTGTTAGTCACAATTTCCTTAGAAGGACCAGGAGTCAGGGGTCATGTCTACAAGTGGTGTGCTCATACACAGTGTACCATTTTTTACTGAGATTGCATGATTATTTAGAGTGGTTGAGAGCTACCTAATGGAGATCATTGCGGGAGCCTAGGACTTCTCAGCACTCATTGTTATGTTGGACACGAGGGCCTTTTTCAAATACTGTTTCTGATCTCTATGGTAAGAAAATAAAAAATATATATTATTTCTAGAAAGTTATTATTTGGAAAGTTGGCAAACTTCCATCCTTCCTCTTACCACTCCATGCATTTTATTTTGAACAGCATTGGTAAGGTTTTGCACTAGTCAGCAATACAGGGAGAAAGTTGAGGTAAGTATCTGGAAATTCTAATTGAATCTGACATGCTGCGTATGTAAACTCGGGCTGCCTGACAGTCTGCAGAACTGTATTTGTTATATCAAATGTCAAAAAGCCTGTCTGTTTGAAAATCCCTGGCGCAATTACCTGCCAGGGTACCCATGTTAGTCATTCCTTGGGTCTAGTCACCCAAGCCACTGTTGCACAACACTATATTGCAATAAGAACCCCATTGTTTCTGAGTTATAATGTATTATAAATTTTATGATCATATTACCTAGTCATCTGGCAAATCCTAAAGGAGCAGGATACAGAGCATGTAAATCTGGACAGAGTCAAGTGATTAGAAAATTGCAAAGCATGGGAGTACAAGGTAGGACATTTGGGGGCAAAGGGCTCTGGGAGGATAATAAAAGAAGGCCATCAAGATGAAAAACGAATTCATCCAGTCACTATTTGGACTCTGGCTAGCTCTGCTTTTAGCGTATGTTAGTATTAAACTGGGCTATAACTAAGATGCAACATCTCTTGCTCAAGCAAAAAAGAAAATTATTTCTCTTTTGTGTTTTATAAATTCAGCAGCAGGTATTTCTAAACTAGATTATACCCTATAGCCTGAAGAAAATGCAAACTCTGTCAACTCTTTTTGTTTCCCTCTCTGCCTCCTGCATAATTTCCATTCTCTAGGGCATCTCCTAGCTCAAAATAGCTGCTGGAGCTCCAGTCATTGCATTTAAATTCTCACCAAAAGAAAGATGGAAGTGGAAACAAGGGGCATACGCCTTCTCTTTATTATATCTTACTGGCCAGAACTTAGACATACACTCTCACATTTAACTGCAGGAGAAGCTGGCAAGTGTGATTTTTAGTTTGGGTAGCCATGTGCACAGCTAAAGTTATGGATTCTATTACCATGGAAAAGGAGGAGAAAGTCCTTTGGGAGACGTGAGTCTCTGCTGCATGATTGCGGCTTCCACACAAGCTGGTTTCACTGTTGTGGTGCTGTCATGCTTCAGCATCTCCACAAATTCCGTAGTGAGCATTAGCCAGGAGGAGTCTATGACTTGTGTCAATGAGGCACGAGACTGGGGAGCCTGAGAGTTAGCAGGGTTGCACAAGGAGGCAGGGCACACAGGGACCTAGCAATCCAGGGCAGAGGAGAAATAGGGGACCCCAATAAGCCTCAGAAAAGAAACAACACTGAAGCCATCTCCTGAACTTTGACTAGGCTTTTTCACGAGCACATGGAGGTCCTGTGGGAACTCAGAAACATTTGGGACAGGAGGGGGGACTTCACTTCGGATCGAGAGCTGACATTAGTCATCAGGGAGAAAACAGGTGAAATGCTGGCTATAAACAATTAACTTCAATAAGTCACAATTTAAAAAGAAGTTCTTTAGGGGTGTTTGGGCATTATTTGGACAAAATACAGAGAAGCCGTTTTCTTTTCAGGAAAAACTGTGTCTGTTCTCTGCCTGGGAAACATGATGGTGGTTTAATTATCCCCAATTGAATATTAGCAGCATGTGAGGTTTGAACTTGTCCTCTTTTAACTCTGCCAGGTATTGACATCAAAGCCTCTTGGGACTTTGTTACTGTGTAACACATTCTGGCATTTCTACTCCGCTTTCTTTCTTTCATGGGCAAAAGCTAAAGACATGGAGTTGTTTCAAAGTTATGGTCTACAAAATTAGTGTTCTCATGGTAACATTAATTTATTTCCCCATTTTCCATGCCCTAGTCTAAGATTTTACAATTAGTAGGATAATTGGCAATTTAAAATACCATGGTCCATATGACTAATTTAAAGTTTTTTACATATGTGAAACCTTAGATGTTCGAATTCCATAGCTTTAGTGCTTTATGGCTTTGTTTTTGCCTTTGCAAGGGTTTTGTCTTAAAATACATGAAAGTTTCATGCCTACTGACATCAGTTTTGCTCCTATTTTATGGTAATGAGCAAGCATGCAAAAACTGAGATTAGGTCTTTGCAATATATATAGTTCAAAGAATGTTGAATAATATCATTTGAGCTTAAGGTCTTTGTTTCCATTACCCGAGGGCATGGATTATTACCTTCGTGTCTGTAGGTGGTATGTTTAGAGTGGATGGTGTCTTAAGCACAGCAGGTGGTAGGTGGCAGAGATGGCAAGACATCTCCCCTATTGTCCATTCCAGACTTTACTTTTGTACCCAAGCCTGAGGACAAGAAGGATGAAATTTCTCAACTTCTTTTGTAGCTAGGCACAACCATGGGACTAAGTTCTGCCCGTTAAGATTAAGAGGAAGCTTTTTAAAACAGTAAGGGAATGCTATTATTTTCTGTTGTCTAGAACAGCAGTACCCCCAATCATTTAGCATCAGGGACTTGTTTCATGAAAGACAATTTTTCTACCAATGGGGGTGTCGGGGGTGTGGTGGGGCCTGAGAGGAAGCAGAGCTCAGGCAGTGATCCAAAAGCAATGAGAACTGGGTGTAAATACAGATGATGCTTTCTTCTCTGCCTTTCTAGCTTGCTCACCTGCTGACCTTCTGCTATGCAGCCATTTAAGTATTCATCTCCATACCCTAACAAACCCCTGACCGGCACCAGTCTGGGATCACAGATCTAGAATGCAAATCTTAGATTAGGAAGTGATACACCAAGGTTGGTGGAACAACAAAGCAGAAGCCTGGATTCTAGAAGACAAGGAGCCGCCATCTTAGTCCCGGAGGACCACTCTGGTTTTGTACCTGAGAGAGAAATGAAGTTCTATCTTATGAGGACCACTATTATTTAGGGTTTCCTCAATTAGGCATTCCAAAATGGATTCGAACAGGTAGACTGGGATTCAGGAACTTGGGATGGAGGATGGAAATCAGAGATACCAAGAGCCAGGAATCTTTCATTCTAGAAGTTGCGGGTCCACATTGGAATTCCGTAGTGTTAAATCAAACTAAATTTGGGCCTTAGAAGCCTCCGTAGAAGTCCTACCTAAGAACTGTCACCTAACTCAATATATAAAAAAACTGATAACCTAATTTAGGACTTTACTTTTGTAACAAGTAGCTGAACCTCAGCCAGTCACAGCAGCTAAACTTCACTCTCCATAGTTGGAGGCAGCCATCTGTTCAAGCCAAGTTCCCATAAGGCAATGGACCCTGGTCTGAACGGTTGCAATGCCAAGCTGGAACCAATCATGTTTTCTCTATACCTCACTCCCATTGTTTGTACATCACTTCCCTTTTTCTGTCTATAAATGTTATCCAGCTACTTGGCAGTCCCAGAATCTCACTGAACCTAGCCAGGTTCTAGGGGCTGCCCAATTCTCGAATTGTCTCTCGCTCAATTAAACTTTGTTAAACTTAATGTGTCTAAAGTTTTTCTTGTAGCAATAGTCACCTTCCAAGCTTCTAGATTAAAGGGTATTATTCAACTTTGTTTCCTCTGCAGAGGCTGCCCAATCCTGGAGTGGGTACAGTAAAATTATTATTGAATAAATACACAAATGAGTGAATAAAATGAAGAAGTTTTGTTTGGGGGGGGTATGTGTGGAAGGAATGATTTTTTGCTTATTTAGCTAAAGATGTGTGAGAAAGCTTGCTTTGGGTACTTAAAATTTTAACTTCATAATGGATGAACACACTTTGGCCTGATTCAAATGTATTAAATTCAATGTTTAAGCATATTAAAATATTCTTAAAACTATCCCTAAAGCTACTTACAGTTGGCTCATCAGGTATGTAATGAGCAGCTATGGGCCCAGCATTATATTGGTATATATTGGATAACATTTAAAAGCTAGCTTCTCATGGTATGATGTATGATACAGGACAATAGGCTGTAGAACCTTATTCTTGCTCTCTCAATCACGGGATTATTTTTTGGTGGAGGGAGGAAGTAAGTCAAGTGACAGCATTGACAATGTGCATCTCCTTACCCTACATCTCTCTCTCTCTGCCCTGACCAGCTAGTCCATCTACTCCATATGTGGAGAATGAAGAAGATACCTATAAAACCCAAAGGAATAAATCTCTAATGGTGAAATGTTAGGCACCTTCACCAACAAAGAGACACATAAGCAGCAGACTAATGTAGTCTGTCTCAGCCCAATTGTGCTGTAATGAATGCTGTATTTTACTGTTTCTAGACTCTCTTTCCATGCTGCTGTGAGTTCCTAAACCTAAATGTTCTTCACTAATGATCCAAACTGCCAGGTGATTTCGGAGCTCCAGAGCCAGAGTGGTGGTACAGGCATTCTAGAGTCATCTGAAGGAACGCTGACCCACATTTGGAAGTATCCAAAGAGAATTTTAGCAAGAGTATTTCAGACTTCAGGATTTCCAGTTCCATATGTAGTATTGGGGGGATTTAGGGACAATGCTGATGTCAACTTTGTCAGCTCTTTAGGCTTGGGTTAAGAGCTAGGAGCATCCGTAAGTCAGCACGATTCACTAGAACTTTCTGCAGTGAGGGGGTTGTTCTGTATGCTATCCATTGCACGTGGCTGTGGAGCACTTGATAATTGGCTAGCCCAACTGAGGAACTGGATATTTGCATTTTATTTCATTTTAAATTATATAAACAGCCACATATGGCTAGTGACTACCAAGTTGGATAGCACAGCTCCAGAATTTTTTATTCTTAGTTATCGTAATTGTGTCTGGAGAGCAAGTACTTAAAATCATATTCAGAGGAGGACACCGAGGTCAGCCAGGAAAAATGCTGCCAAATTGAGTGGTCATGCACAAGAACTGATGGCAGGGAATCTGAGCTGAGGGCAGAGGGCCACTTGAAGGGGGCCAGTGACAAGGCAGGCTGAGAAGCTGAGGGCAGAGTCCTCGGGGGGAGGCACAGGACGTACTGGCTGTTCCCCCTGGACAGAGCTGGGGGTCCTATATTTACAGTCGTATTTTCAAGCGTTCCTAACTTATACTTGATTGCCTTGGGCTTTTTAGAAGGTCCAAATCTAATGTCCAAGGCCAAGTGAATTAGTGTGGGGATAGAAAGAGATTTTAAGAGCACATGTCATAATGCTCAGCAGATTATACTATGCTGCTAATTGATGTGCTGATTTTTAAATACTAAAACAGATATTTAAATAAAGTTCAGTTTTTCAGCCAATCTGCTGTTTTTTGAGTTTTCCATGGGGTCTTTTATCTTCTGCTATGAGAAGTTTTGTTTTGCTATAGGAATCGGCAAAAAACAAAATGGAAAATTTGCAATTAATTCAAATATATTTTCAGTTCAGAGAATTTGTAATTGTACCCAAATACTTATGAGTTAACTTTCCCATCTTTAAAATAACAAAATATGTGCAACTCTATTTTTAAAATATTCATCAGAAAATCCACCTGACTGTGACTGGCATGTTCTGTTGCCCTGGAGACAGGCTCCGGACTTTGCTCCATTGTTTCAACTTAATGGGACAATACAATAGTCTAGTGTCTTCAGGATCCCGCTGTTTCCTGTGTCTTTAAATTTATCACTATAGATACTGAGTACAATTAACAAAGACTTTGGAAGGAGGACTCCTGAGAGCATTTGACATCATTGAATCATGCCTTTCTAGTTTTTCTCAATGTGAGGCTTTCTTTGGAATTGTAGAAAAAAATCAGGGGGAAAAAAACGTAACCACATAGGGAGCTGGTCTTTGAAAATCCTTAAAGAGAAAGGAATCCTCTAGAAGAATTCCTATTTCTCAGCCAAGGTTCAGAACGGCTAGACTGCTGGGGCTGAGGATTCAGGGAAAAGAAAAAACCTCTATGCTACTTCAGTCTTATGCTTGTTAGATCAGAAGTGGTTTTGATTCTTCCCAGAGAGGCTGATATTTACGCATATTGGCGACAGGGGACAGGGTGGAAGGAAGCCTAGGATTAAGGAATTGTGTTACTGGGGGTGGGTGGAAGCAAGAGAGCCAATCCTGTGCGCTCACACTGTGATTGGCAGAGAAGCCGACCTATCCAAGGTAAGTATTCACCATTCAGGAGAAATCAGATTTTGCTGGCCCATTTTCTGGCTCTTGTTAGGCAGATTACCCGGGTAATTAAATTAAAAGTGAATAAAAAGGATGGCTTGATTTGTACTGGAAAGGTTCAGGACTCACACTGTGTTAATCCCAGCCCCACTCCCAGTACTGTAAACTGAATCAGAATTTCCACAACTGCGGCAACGTTGTTTTTGTGTTGAAAGAGCTTCCCAAATGATTATTATATTAATTCCTGGTAAAAGCCTATTGTCCTAATGGATGCAACCATGGGAGAGGTATGTTTAAGGGTAGGGAGGATACCGTTGTGTATAGTGGTGGGGAGCAAGGGATTTTGGCAGTTGGAGATAACAACAAAACTATCTATAGTCTAGAACATCATTACTCACCATGACATCTGGGAGCTTGTTTAAAAACGCACAGCCTTAGGCCGGTATCTAAGACCTGTGGGGCCAGAATCTGTGTTACAACAATGTGAACTAAAATAAAATCTTAAGGCTCCCCCCTCAACGACTGACTGACTGGACCCCCCTCTTGGCGAAGAGGATCCCTAAAACTGCTAGCCATGACAAAGGAGATCAGACGTGCCTCATCATGCCCCCTCCCTTCTTAGAGATGCTCTTTGTGATTCCCTAAAGGGCCTAAGGCTATTCAAGACCTACCTGCTGGTCCTCAATATACATAACAAGCCAGTACTTTGTCTCTAATTAACAGACCCTTTATTGTAATCATTCCTGTTCACTGACTCCTGGTCTTTTAGGCAAAACCTAACACTTTCAGCCAATTGTCAGTTAAAAAATCTTTAATCCCACCTATAACCCATAAACTCTCTGCTTCCAGATGTCCCACCTTTTGGGGCCAAACCAATGTATGTTTTCCAAGCATTGATTTATGAACTCACCTGTAACTTCTGTCTCCCTAAAATGTATAAAACCAAACTGTAACCCCACCACTTTGAGCCCGCTTGCTCAGGCTTCTTTGGTGTGATTCTGAGAGGTCATGGTTCTCAAATTTAGGTCAGAATTATTTGACTCCTTACTTTACTGAGTATGGCTTCTTTTCTTTCCCTCAACAACCAGATCCTCAAAGATAAATGTGCTTGTGGCTCAGTGAGTAGGGTACCGGCCCCATATGCCGGAGGTGGTGGGTTCAAGCCCAGCCCTGGCCAAAAACTGCAAAAAGAAAAAAAAAAGATAAATGTGCAATGTGCATATTCAAATTTGAGAAGAACCAGCCAACTGAAAAAGGTAGTCTGGGACCTTCAACTTCTACCTTGACTAGTTCCTAGCTGTGGCAGAAAGGGCTGTGAAGTCAGTTCGCCTTCTCCACACACTGCCGGCCTGCCACACAGGCTGATGCGTGGGCAAGATGCACGCATGCCCGCAGCTTCCTCTTCTGTACCCTGTGGACAATAATACGCCTGCAGCACTGGGTTGCTATGAGGATGAAATAATAAATCCAAATAGAGCCCTTGTCTGGAAGGTAGTAATAAGTACTCAGTAAATACTGGATACTGCTGGTGTTCAGACAAGTCTCTCAACCTTTCTCCACGGAAGGAACCTGAGGATGATGTTAACACATTCCCTGGACTGTGGTAAGGTCTGTTAAGCGTCTACAATTGGGAAGATGCTGTTGGGAGCAGCCTGTCAGAGGAAGAACAGCACGTGTGAAAATGAGCCTTGAGGCCAGTGCTGGCAAGAAGGCAAACCTCCCTGGAGGTGTGTTTGGACCAACGAGGTCTTTCTGAAGCCCACTGAGAATCAGACCACCCTTAAATATGTGGCAAGGTGAAAGGTCAGAGGGCTCATGTCACCCTGTCCTTTGTCTTATTCTCTCCACTTCCATCCACCTAGGGACCGGACTGGACCACCCATGAAGGGATATTTGCTTAGTGGCCGGTGAGTAAACAATTTTGTTAGGATTCGGGCTGGTGCGAAGCAAGGAGCAGTCAGCAGGGGGTTGCCACCCAGGGGCTTGTCCCAGAGCCCCACGACTTCCTTTTTGCCCCCTCTCTTCCGCTGACACCTTCAGTCCCTTTGTAATCTTGACTTTCCTCTGACCGTACAGCCTGGGATGTACTTCATTATTTGGGGAGCATAAGGTGCTCCCATCCATGGCATGCTTAGTGCCTACGGGGCAGAAAATCTGACCTTGGGTTTCCTGCCACAGCTGGGAAGACTTTGTAGGTTTCTGCAGCAAACCTCACTTTTTTTTTTTTTGCCACAGATTTGCTGCACAGATGCACAGTGAGTCTTGGCCTAAAGTGCTGTGTCAAGGCCAAAGTGTTAACGCAGCCAGTGTCATGAGAGCGCATGTGATGAAAATAAGATGGACTCAGTCAGGCTAGGGCCAATAGGACACAGCTGGTCTGGTCAGGGTAGGTCTCAAGTGACCTTCACCTCCTGTCTCCCATTCTTCTTGTTTTGTAAATGTAGCTCCCACCCCTAAAGATGCCTATTTTGAGTAGTTTAGGAGAATTGATTTAGGAGATTAACTTTTGAATTGGAATGTTGTTTGGGTTATGCTGATTGCTGTTGCTTACGATAAAGATTAACATGGTTTTTACATTGACCTTTCATGTATAAAACTGTGATTTTGGAAATGGAAGAACAGAACAGTCTTGGAGAGGCTACTCTCACTGTTCTGCAGAATCCCAGCCTTCTAACAAAGTTTGGTGGACCTGTCCCTGTCTCCGCATATTGGCTGACAGTGACAGGCGGCCAGACCCTCTTTGTCCAGTAACAGTTGTGGCCCCCTTGCGACCTTCAAACAAGCCTGTTTGAGGATATGCCCCAGTTAGGTTCTCGCCCCTCTAACTGCTGTGTTCCTGCGCTCTGCTCCACCTTCCCGGGGCTCCCCTGCTACTTGCCTGCAGCTGTGAGAACTGAGTGCCCAGCACCTCTTCCTTTGTCTTTCTCACAGCCTCTGTGTGTCTCCCACATCCTCTGAAATTACAGTTGCAAAATCTAAAACCCAGGTCAACACTTGATACGTGCAAGTTCTGCCAAGTAATTCTTTTCCCTTTAATAACTGTTACCATATCTGGAACCATCTGTAAAACCTTTTACAGCAAATTGCCCACCTTATACAGACACATGTAAAATTGAGTTTTAGCCAGAGCAGAGATGCCAGCCTTGCCCCCAAATGCTTATCAGAGCACCATCTCCTGAAGGAGATTCTAACCCTGCCCCACCAGAGCAGTTTTATTGTCTTTCGAGTTGGGTGACGAACTCTTTCTGTCTCAGGAACAATATTAGTTACTGTTCAGAATAATTGCACATTTGTGGTGCTCCAAGATATTAAATAATAATGCCCTGTTTCTCCTGATGCTCTCTGGGAGGACAGAGTTCTGAAACTGATTTCATAAGGCAAGGACTAGATTGTCTGGTGGTGAGAAGCAGTGCCCACTGGTCTCAAGGACCAAGTGTCAGGCCTTTACTCCCTGCTGGGCAGTCTTACTTTGCAGGAAGCAGACTGATAATGGGATTTTGGGAGAGTTGGTTCTGCAGCAGGACACCCATTTGTGATGTGTGGTTGTCATCTTCTACAGGGATTCCATGTCAGGAGGTAAAGTCTTAGAAGGAAGGAAGGCACTTGTGACTTTGCACCCAAGTTGATGACCCCGAGCAGCTGGTTGGTGAGGCTGGCTTCTAGATCATTCTTGAGGTGTTGATGACACGGGCCCTGGTCAGTCTCATGAGCTCTGCCATCCTGAGCAGGGGGAGGAGGCAGCTCAGGCTCCATTCCTGTGGGGCAGCTCAGGCTGCTCTGAGATAGTTTTGTCTTTCAGAACAAAAGTGTCCCTTGATTTAAAAGAAAATGCTGGTCCCAACTTCTTAGTTTACTCTTTGTGGGTAACAAGTCTCCCATTCACTGTCCAGAGAGTCTCTTTCTCTGGGGCCTCAGAGAAGGCCTCATTGTTAGAAGGCTGGAAAATGGCGACGTAGGGCAGGGCCCCCATGCTGGAAGCGTTTGGTTGGCTGCACTTAAGTACTTAGAAATAAGCCCCTCCCTCTCTTTTCAGATACAGACTTTTCAGATTTGAGGTTTGGCTTTCTATCTTTTGATGGAGACTCTTTTGATTGACTGCCTGTGCATTAGTGCTTTCTCAGAGTAGGTAAAAAAGGCCTGCAATAAATTCAAGGCTTGGTGGGCAGCACCTGTGACTCAGTGGGTAGGGCACTGGCTCCATATAACAAGGGTGGCAGGTTTGAACCCGGCCCTGGCCAAACTGCAACAGAAAGTAGCTGGGCATTGTGTTGGGCGCTTGTATTCCAAGCCACTGGGGAGGCTGAGGCAAGAGAATCACTTGAGCCCAAGAGTTGGAGCTGTGATGTCACAGCACTCTACCAAGGGCAATAAAGTGAGACTCTGTCTCTAAAAAAAAAGAAAAAAAATCAAGGTTTGTTTTTTGGTATTTATGACATCTTCCTTCACCTGGGCGTGAATAGTTAACAGACATTTACATAAAGAATAGGGAAATCATTTGAAGATAGGTGACAAAGTTCTCAAAACAGAAAAGAATGTGTTATTTGGATAAGGGTAGGACTTCAACTGGCCCATTGTTCTGGGGGAAAATAAGGCTTTGGGTTAAGATCTTCTTAAATCAATATAGCAAATGACTGGGAACAAGACACAAAAAGAAAATAACTCTGAAGTGAAAATGCTATCTTTGAATTACACCCTCGTGGTTCAGTTCTTTCAACTGTCATTTCTCTGTAGGCGCCTCTAAAGTCTGTGTCTCTAGATTCTTCTCTCTGGAGATCCAGATCTTCTTCCTGGGGGTGTGCTGTATTTGTCCATCTGTGTATCCCACTGCTCCCCAAATTGATGTGGTCCAGACTGGATTCAGTCCTCCCGCCGCAGAAGAGACCCTTCTGATTGCCTTGTTTCTGCTAATGGCATCAACTGTCATTACACAATGTTGCCAATTCTATTTCTTTAGTAATTCCAGAATCTCCTCCTTCCCTTATGTTCCCACCACACAAGATAAGACCTTATGACTGCTTTCTTTGACCATTGTGAAAGGCCCATAACCTGTCTTCTCACATGTGGGCTTGTTTACTCCCATCTTTTCTACACAAATTATGGCAAATTACTTTTCCTGAAACTCAGCTACAGTCATATTCACATAGTGAACATATGCCATTTGTGACTGCCCGAGATCTTTGGATATCCTCCCTTATTTCGGGTCATGCCTTTTTAAAGCATAAGCCTCATATTTTCAAACTCCCTTGCAGCTAAGGCTCAGGTATATTATTTCGGTTCTACAAATCACAGTTATCTCAGGTTCCTGCAGGAGATGTGGAATCAATAGTGAGTAACATGAGGAGGTTGCTGTGTACAAGGGTCTTCTGTTAAATGCCGTATGGGAAGTTTCTGGAGCCTCAGGAGTATTAGTGGGATGTGACTTCACTACAGCAGCTCCTGTAACCTAGCTTCAGAGCTCAACTGTTTAACTCACCTGAAGATTGTACAGGCTACTTAATATTGTTTGATAACTTCTCTTTCAGCTAGACTAAGCTGTTGTTGCTGGCAACTAATAAACAAAAAAAAAAAAAAAATTAAAAAATAAATATTGAATGGCTCCTTAGTGCCTAGTGAAATAAACACATTCTCCCAAGCCTGGCCTCCAAATTTCTCCGAAAGAAGATCTCTCCTATAGTTTGGATATTTGACCCTCTAGACATCATGTTAAAGTTTGAACCCACTGTGGGAAGTGGGGCCTCGTGGGAAGTGTTTGGCTCACAGGGGCAGATCTCCCATGAATGCCGTGGCGCTGGCCTCACAGTGAGTTCTTGCTCTGTTAGTTTTTTCAAGACCTGCTTATTTAAAAGAGCCTGGCACCTTGGGACTCTCTTTCTTGCTTTCATGATCACCATGTGATCTCTGCATGGTGGCTTCCCTTCCCTTCACCTTCGCCCATGAATGGAAGCGGCTTCACTGGAAGCGGATGCTGGCGCCCACAGAACTGTGACCCAAATAAACCTCGTTTCCTTATAAATTGCCCAGTTTCAGATATTCCTTCACAGCAACATGAAAAATACACTAAGGCAGTCTCAAACTCACAGACCTTTCAAGGCTATCGTATTTGCTTTTCTGTCTTTCAAGCAGGTGCTTTTGGCAGCTGCATTTTCTCTGGCTTCTTGATTCCCATCCCCCTTAATCTTAGTTTTTTTGCATTAGTTTATATTTTTGTTTAACTACTTATTTCCTAAAACAACCACCAGGAACAAGCTTTTTATGATGAGGACATTTGAAACTTCAGTCTGCATTTTTCTCCTCTTTGATTTTTAAACATTGAGATCAGCAGCTTCTAAAGGTCAAAAACAAAAGCTTGCTTGGGTGAAAAGTCTAAAATATTCAAGGGGAACTTTATTATCATCAAAAAGCATTTTATGATGATGTATTTTTGCACACCTTTCATTTTTTCTAATCTCGTATCTGTGACTTTGTCTATAACATCAAACATGTGAATGAAAAGTGAAAAATTCACATCTGGAAGACAATTTCTTCTTTTCCACCATATGGTTGGTCTTGCACAGATAGTCTGTGTCATTTGCCAAGATGATAAGAATTTCCTTAACTCAGTTCATCCTTCACCTTCACATGAATTTTTTTTTTTCTTTTTTGAGACAGAGCCTCAAGCTGTCGCCCTGGGTAGAGTGTCGTGGCATCACAGCTCACAGCAACCTCCAATTCCTGGGCTCAAATGAGTCTCCCGCCTCTGCCTTTCAAGTAGCTGGGACTACAGGCGCCCGTCACAACGCCCAGTCTTTTTTTTTTGTTTGGGTTGCAGCCGTCATTGTTGTTTGGCAGGCCCAGGCTGGATTCTAACCCGTCAGCTCAGGTTTACATAGCTGGCGCCCTAGCCCGCTGAGCCCCAGGTGCCGAGCCTTCACATGAATTTTTTAAAACCTTTAATTTTTGAGAAGCGCTCCCTTGAAAGACAGAGGCTTCATGGAACCTTTTAGAACACCTGTGGAAAGAAATGCAATATTAATTGCAAACTCATCTCTTCCTAGTGTTGCTTGAATAATGTTGGTAATCATGAGACAGAGGTTTCCCATCTGAATTGAGGGAAAGGATATTTGGATGAGAGCAGGATGCTCCTGATTTGCTAACCCTTGCAAATGTGGAAGGAATTATTCCAAATCAATCCTTGACCGTCTGCTGAATGTGGTTTATGCAAGGTCTTGATAGGCACCATAGTCCTGTACCTGTCTATAGGGCCCAGTGTTTCCTGTGACTGTGGTCTTGGCCTTGGCTGATGGCGTATTGCTCACCCTGACTCTGAACTGCACTGTTGTCATTAGTAGCACCAGGAGTCCCTGGTAAATGCCACAGTTTCCCAAGTGATTGTAGCAGTACCACCCCATTTCATGTTGATTTTCAACACTCAGTATGAGATCTATTCACAGCTTAATAGCTTCCTTTCTCTTGGCAAAGAAAACATTTTTCTAAGGTTTGAAGTTATCATTGATGCCAAGTTCATTTAAACTCATTGGCCTCATTCTTCCCCCATTCTTAATCCCCACATATACTGCAAATATCACTACAAATGGCAGCAAATACAATGCAATTGAAAACCCAAGTGTACCAATGATGAAAACCAAGAAATTTTACACTACCAGGTGATGGCTTTTTGGATGACATTTAAAAAAATTTTTAACCATACCAGCCTTGTTATAAAAATGGAAAACACCATGATAATCTACTGCCAACATTTTCTGTCTTTACTGATTGAATTTTAGAGAGAAACTACAGAGATGTCTTTCATTTGTTTTAGATTAAGTTTTCTTTGTTCTGCATAGATTAATTGCCATTGCCATATGTAGACCACACTGGCTTTGCCTTGGTGAACCTAATGAAGGTTCCCATAAAAAATCACTGTGTACATTAAGAGGTTGGCATTTTGTATACTATACACACACACACACACACACACATATACATATATAATGTATAACATATGATAAAAAGTATTTACATATTTAAATATTTATACATATATTTATAAATTAAATATAAATTAAATTAATATATTCAGTTATAAATTAAATATATAAAATACATATAAATAGAAAAGCCACTAAAGCCTCCCCCTCTAGTGTGATGAATGAGATGTTCATCATTGAGCTTTATGGAACAATTATTTGTTGGTTAGGAGAGACTAACATTCACATTTACTCCAATATTTGTTAATTGTTCTATCTGTTGATCACCAATGAGCTGGATGTGATGACTCAGGGCATCAGTGAGATTACACAAAAGAGGCATTCACTGTTTCCAACTTGTTTCAGGAATGGTCAAGCTTGGCCACACAACCTAGACAACAGTGTTGCCAGGGCAGATTGCATTTAACTGGCTAATAATCTATCTCATACAGACTTGAACAAAAGTGGAAAATCTTGTCATGTGGTTGCCAGATGCTCTCTAGAGAAAACTGAGGTCAAAACACTGAAGTTCAGTTAATACTTTAATTCAGGTTTTATTATTTTACAAAACTTTGTGGAAATAAAGGATATACACACACACACATACACGCGCACACATGCATGCACGTATATACATTGTCTGACACCCATTTGGAAAATTTATTAAAATATAACTTCGTTCAATGTAAGAGACTAAAATATTACTCAAGATGCCATTTCTTGAAGTTCTATGACGATTGGCAGGAATTAAGTGATTAAAAACATAACCCTTTAATATAGATTCTGTTGGGCTGATCTTGAAGGTATCATAAATATCAAAAGATAGAGAAGTAACTTGGGGTGAAATTTATGTATATAACTATTGTATCTTTATCATAAAGCTGAACTATATTACAGATTTGGTGTTTGGGCTGAGACCATGTATAGAATGGGAACTCGTTGATTACATGTTGGTGGCACTTCTAAGCCATATTTATGCTTTAACTCTATGTGAAATAAGTGCATCTTATTGGGCTATCATAAGCTTTTTAGAGCTGTAAGATTAGGGCCACAATGAGTGCCATGAAGTCCCCTCAATCAATCACCACTCACATGGAGCTGAGCAATATGACGGAATGAGCTCAGAAGATACAGCCAGATGCCCTGGACTCAAATGTCAGTTCTGCCACTTATGAGTGATTTGACATTGAACAGTTATCTTGGCTTTTCTTATTTCTCATGCAAAATGAGGACTATCACATGCTCTTTCAGGTTTATTGGAGAGATGAAATAATATATATGAATACATAAGGCACCTGGTACGTCTTAAAAAGCCTCAGATAAATCTGAATCTGGACCCCAAATTACCAAACACTAGACCAATGTTATTGCTGCCAATACTGGACCAAAAGAGTGCCTAGGGAATCCAGGAAAATGCAAAGGTCCCCTTGACTCCTGGTTTACCTTGGAAACTTCAGTGAAAGGGATGAGGCCTTAAGGCACCAAGTTATAGAAAGACATGGTTTGGTTTGAAAGTCTCTGGCAAATCATGGAAGAGGAACTTACTGTGCTTTTTTGGGATACCCTTCAGAATGGACCAGAAACTCCTCAATTCACCTTTGCAGATTTAACAGGACCCTCAGGAGTTGTGAACCAGAATCCTTTGGGATGTCCTGGTACTAAAAGGAATTTCCAGGGGTCAAGAAATCCTCTTTGGCCTGAAATTGCTAAAGTAACGTACATTTGATCATCCTGACCAACCTGAGATCAGCTCATGTTTGCCCAAATATCAGGGAACGGGCTTCTCATTCTTTAGTAAGTCACCATTTCTTTAGTCCAGAGGAAGATCTATCAGTAAAAAGTGGGTAGAGCATGCTCTGGTTTCTCTCAGATCGTATAAATCTTTCGCCTTGTACTAAAGATTTCCGTGGAGAAGAACATTAAAAAAAAGTGGGTAGAGGGTTCAGGGTGGAGATTGTTAATTTTTTGGAGGAGAGAGTCACTCACCTAATAGAGCATGGACTTCATAATTCGACAGGAACTCTGGGCCAAGGTCTTCCACATGAATGTCTTGGTCAGTTCCGGCGGCTGTAACAAACTACCACAGACTGGATAGCTTATAAACAACAGAAATTTATTTTTCACAGTTCTGGAGGCTGGGACTCCAAGATCAAGTCACGGCAGATTCAGGGTCCGTCTTCTAGCTGTGTCCTTACATGGTGGAAGAGGTGTGGGAGCTCTCTGGGGCCTCCTGGGTGAGGCCATTAAGCCCGTTCTTGAGTGCTTTGCCCTTATGACCTGACCACCTCCCAAAGGTTCCATCTCCTAAAACACTACCTTGGGGGTTATGATTTCAACATATGAATTCTGTCGGGGGCACATTGAGTCTCCTCAATACTTCCTCTTCCTCATCAGTAAAGTGGGTAGAATGCCACCCATCTCACAGGGTTGTTGTGAGGATTAAAGAGAGCGAGCGTGTTAAAGAATCTACATGTACAGTAATTCCCCCTTAGCTGTGATTTCACTTTCCATGATTTCAGTTACCCATGAGCAATCTCAAAATACATTAAGTGGAAAATTCCAGAAAGACACAATTCATAAGTTTTAAAATAACTTTTATTGCGGTATATTGTTATAATTGTTCTTTTTTGTAGTTAGTTTGGGGGAGTTTTTTTGGTTTTTGTTTTTCAGAGACTAGATCTTGCTCTGTCACCACAGCCTCGGACTCCTGAACTCAAGCCGTCCTCCTGCCGCAGCCTCCTGAGTAGCTGGGGTTACAGGCGTGTGGCACCATGCCCAACATTGTTCTTAGCTATCATTGTTAATCTCTTACTGTGCCTAATTTATAAATTAAGCTTTGCTATAGGTCTGTATGTATAGAAAAAACATAGCATGTATAGGGTTCAGTACCATTCACAGGTACAGGCATCCATGGAATGTGTTGGAATATATCTCGCACAGAGAGGGGGCACTAGTGAAATAGACATTCATTGACTCTCAGTTCTCCTCACTGACCCCTAAGCACGTGGTCCTTCCCTGTGTGCATATGGCCACACCCCTACCCATTCCCATTCCCTTCCATTTTCCTTGCGCCCCCGTCACCATGTCTTGCCTTCCCATCTAGTTTCCCCATCCTTGCTTCTTTTCCCTTTGGTCTTGGAGGTAATTCTCTGCTGGTTGCCTTTTCTCCCCTGGCATTTTCCATCCGAATGCTTTGATGGGCAGATGTTTTGTGGCCTCTCTGCCCTGGCTTCCATCACAAGGCCTGTGTGCCCCTTGCAGTGCTAGGATATCTGGCCTTGTTGGTCCTCACTGAGCAAGGACGCGATGCCAGGCAGAGTGTCTGCTGTCAGGTGAGTGAGGGGCAGACCCACTGCCTTTCTGGCCAGGCAGGAGAATAGCACTTCCTGCCACTAGGCTGCTCTGTGCCTGCAGGGAGTGTAGTTCAGTCCAGCCTCTTTCTGCATGGAAGTGGTCTCCTTACACAGAAGTGGCATCCAAGTCCAGGGCCTCTGGCTGTGTGTTCAGGAAAAGGTAAAATAAAGTGCCAGCTCCTGACTACAGGGTGCCTTTCTTCTTGCTGCATTTACTCGTTCATTCTACCATAGTCAAATGGGACCGGGCAAAGCAGGTAAAGCCGGGGGAACCCAAACACAGAGACCTATAATGAAATAAAGAAGAGACCTGGGGGTAATGGGTCCATTGATCTGATTTCATATACATTTATATCAGCTCTTCTACCCAAAGGCAGAACAAAATCAGAATGCAGGAGCAATGACAGACAGGGAGCAAATGCAAATAAATCCAGGCTGGAATAAGAGAACCCCTTTTAATACTCCCTGGCCTCGCTTTCCACGAGAGAATCATGCCCTTGGGTGAAATGTCCCTTTCAGCACTGTTCTTCAAATTGAGTACCTACCCATTAGAGGATTCTATAATCACTTTAGAGGCCAATAACCAACTTTTACAAAATATTTTTAATTGAAGTATAATTGTGATATTGTGATTTATAATAAGAAATTTGTATTTGGTTTTCATCCTGTTTTCTGGCCCAAAGCTTCTAAAACCCTTGGAATCTCTGTCTTGTTGAATGTCAGTAAATGACTGATGGCCAGGGGCTCCCAGATAGCTCAGCATGGGAGCTGGTTGCCGGGGAGCTAACCTTGGGGTTTAGGGGTTAAAACTTTCAGCCTGATCCCCTGACCTCTGGGGAAAGAAGAGGGGCTGAAGGTTGAGTTGACCACCGATGGCCAATGATTCAATCATGCCCACGTAATGAAACCACCATAAATACCCCAAAGGACAGGGTTTGGGCAGTTTTCAGGTTGCTGAGCTCACAGAGGTGCCACTTTGGGACCAAATGCAAGCTCTGTGTCCTTTCTCATGTGCCTTTTCCTACGTGTCTCTTCCATTTGGCTGTTCATCTGTCTTTTGTAATATCCTTTATGATAAATGGGTCAACATAAGTAAAGGGTTTCACTGAGTTCTCTGAGATGTCCTGGAACACTATGGAACCCTAGGAAGAGGTTATGGAAATCCTGGATTATAGTCGATCTGTCAGAAGCACAGGGCACAGACTGAAGCTTGTAATTAACCTCCTAAGTGGGAACAGTTTTGTGGGACTGAGCCTTGAGCCTGGGAGAGCTGATTCTATCTCCAGGTAAATAGTATCAGGATTGGATCGAATTACAAGACACTCAGTGTCCACTGGAAAATTTCTTGTCATAAGGGGAAAAATTCCCACACATCTGATATCAGAAGCGAAGTGTTCTGTGTTATGTTAAGACTATATTAGGAATCTTAGAAGGGACAGGCGAAACCTACTAAATGCAGAACACAAATGTTTTCACATAATAAAAGAGAAAATCTCATGAAGGTTATGTCCAACAGTTGGATGAAAATATTTCAGATTGTATATGAAGCCCGCACACTGTACTCCATGATTGCACTAATGTACACAGCTATGATTTAATAAAAAAAATATAAAATACTAACATCATACTTTGAAGAATTAGGAAAAAAAAGACTATATTAGGAGAAAACTGTTTTTTCCTATTATACAATAGGAAAATAATAATACAATAATGTATACAATCAAGTACATAAATCTCAAATGTATAGCTCCATGATTTTTAAAATATATGTGTATACCAATGTAATAAACATCAAATGATGGCACAGAACATTTCCAACACCACAGAAATGTCCTTAGTATGAGTGCTCACTTAATATTCACTTATCTCTGGAGACAACTTCTATCACCATAGATTAGTCTTGTCTTTCCCCATCATCATATAAGTGAGATCATTCAGTATATGCTCTTTTGTCTGTCTCCTTTTGCCCAAATTTGATGTCCATAGGGTAGTGGCTTATTCTTTTCTAAAATACAGTTGTGTGGTATTTTATTGTATGAATATACCATAATTAAAAAGAATTATTTCTGCTATTGATTAACATTGGGTTATTTCCGGTTTTGTGCTATTATTTTGTATACCCTTCGGTGGACACATCCATTCATTTTCCCTGAGTATTGTTGAAGTCAAAACAATAATGTAGAGATTAATCTTTACATTTAACTTTTTGGGGAGAAGACAGAATTGTAAAATTAGGTGTGGTGGCTCATGCCTATAATCCCAGCAACTTTGGGAGGCTAAGGCAGGAGGATCACTTGAGGTCAGGAGTTTAAGACAAGCCTGGGTAACATAGCAAGATCCTGTCTTTACAAAAAATAAAAAGGAATTAGCTGAGTGTGGTGCACAAGAGAAGAGAGCCCATTAGGAACAAGGATGAATAAAGACTTTTGTGGACCAAATAAGATTTTTGTAAACCTTATGCTTCTTAATGTTTTGTGCAGGACTTCACAGAGTATGAGTTAGTTTCTGTAAGTATACATAGCCTCCTGTAAGCTTATTCTTCCAAATGAGAAGGGGAGACTGGCGTTGTACAGCTATGGAAGTTGTTCTTGCTTTTCTACACCCATTCCAGCCCATCACATCCACTTCCTCTGTGAGAGTTTACTGGCTTGCTTCAGTGACCACTGGGTACATCCAGGATGTTGTAAACTACCACATTACCCTAAAGAGAACTGCCTCTGAAGTCAATATCAAAGATAAGTGAAATGTCAAATTCATTCTGCATGCTTTAAAACTCCGTGTGCCATATGGTCACCTCTTCTTCTGGTAATAAAGTACATTGCGGATGTACTTTGCAAGCTCATTAAATATAAACAGTACCCCAAATTATTTTCAACTTACAAGATGTTCTCAATATGAAATTATTGCTTTACCCAGCGAACAGGGATTCTTGCATAGTTTTAACAGATGAAAATACTCAATAACCAGAAACACATAGAAAATTAAGCAATTTTTCACAGTACCCTGAGCAAAGTTACAGAAAGCTTTTATTAATTTCATCACGCTTGTATAGTTAGCATTAAATTCCAAATTCAGTCTCAAGAGCCCGTCTTAGGTAATGGCCCCAGATGGGTCATGGATATCACAGTGGCCTGGGAAACCTTCTGTCCTCGGTCACCCATGGCCTGAAGTCCTTAGGGTGATGATTTGGTTCCAGTAGCACGTTTGATCCAAGTGTGCTGAACCTTGGAGATGTCAGACTACACAGAGGCTGCAGGATCATCCACGTCTAAGGGCATGTGGCAAAAATCAGCCCAACTGAATGGATTTATAAGACGATATAAAGATCTTTCCCCATCAACTGACATTTTCTTTTTCTTCAAGCATATGAGAAGCTAAGCCTTCCTTTGATGGAGGTTTTCTTAAACGATTATGAACCTTAAATTTGTTATTATTTTTTTAGAGGCACGGTCTATGTTGCCTGGGCTGGAGTGCAATGGGCTATTCACAGGCATAATCATAAGACACTGCAGCCTTGAACTCCTGAACTCAAGTCATCATCCTGCCTTTGCCTCCCAAGTAGCTAGGACAATGGGTGCCACTAAGCCAGCTCGGATGCATTGTTTCCTCTTGTCTAAACTCCAGTATCAGTTTTATAAATGTTCATTCCTGATGGCTCCTCAGTAAGCAAACGTCTCCCAAGAACTTAGCTTATTTATTTATTTATAAGTTGACAGATAAAAATTCTATATATTTATCTTATATAAAATGTTCTTTTGAAATACGTACACATTTATTTGTGGAACAGATAAATTGAGCTAATTTACATACGCAGTAACGCAAATACTTTTCATTTCTTTCTGGTTATTTAATAACACTTAAAATACATTCTCTTAGCAATTTTCAAGAATATAATGCATTGTTATTAACTAGAGTCTGCATGTTGTACAGTACATCCCCTGCACTTATTCCACCTAAGTGAAATTTTGTATTCTGTGATCAACATCTCCTCAACCGCCCTTACTCCTGCCCCCCAGCCTTGGTAACCACCATTCTACTCTGTACTACTGTGTTCAACTTTTTAAAGTTCCACTTATAAGTGAGATCTTGTGATACTTCTTGGGTCTAGCTTATATCACTAATGTCCTCCAGACCCACCCATATGCCACAAATAATTCCCTTCTTTTTGATGGCTGAATAGTATTCTTCTGTGTATACAAGTCACATTTTCTTGTCCCTTTATCCATAAATAGACATGCGGGTCTATTCCGTATCTCGGCTGTTGCAAATAATGCTGCAATGAGCACGGGAGCCTGTGTATTTTGTAAAATACTTATTTCATTTTGGGTGAGGGACTATACAGGGGGGTCATAAAGTTCATGTGCAATTGAAAGAGTTACAACCTTATTCAAATTGCACATGAACTTTATGGTCACCCTGTACATGTGGTAGTGGGATCACTGGGTCATATGATAGTTCTAGGTTTGAATATTTTTAGGAAACTCCATGTTGTTTTTCATGACTGTACTGATTTACATCCCTATCAATAATGCATAAGTGTTTCTTTCCCCCACATTCTTGCTGACTTGTTATCTTTCATCCTTTTTTTTTTTTTTTTTTTTTTTGAGACAGAGCTTTAAGCTGCCACCCCTGGGTAGAGTGCTATGGCATCACAGCTCACAGCAACCTCCAAGTCCTGGGCTTAAGCGATGTCTCTGCCTCCCAAATAGCTGGGACTATAAGTACCCGCCACAACGCTTGGCTTTTTTTTTGTTTTCCAGTTTGGCTGAGGCCAAGTATGAACTCGCCACCTTTGGTATATGGGGCCAGCACCTTACTCGCTGAGCCACAGGTGCCACCCAGTGTGAAGAAGCTTTTTCGTTTGATGTAATCCCATTTGACTATTTTTTTCTTTTATTGCCTGTGCTTTTGGTGTCATATTAAAAAATCATTGCCCAGATCAGTGTCATGGAGTTTTTCTTCTATATTTTCTTCTTACAGATCCTACATTTAAGTCTTTAGTCCATTTTGAGTGGATTTTTATATATGATGTGAGATAAAAATTTCCTTTTTCTCAACACCATTTATTGAAGAGATTATCTTTTCCCCATTGTGTGATCTTGACATTTTTGTTGAAAATCAATTGCCTGTAAATGCATAGATTTATTTATGAACTTTCTATTCTGTTCCATTGGTCTATGTGTCTGTTTTTATGCCAGTGCCATGTTGTTTTGATTCTATAGCTTTGTATTATATTTTGAAATAAGGTAGTGTGTTGCCTTCAGCTTTTTTCCTTCCTTCTTCCCCTCCTCTCCCCGTCCCTCCTCTCCCCTCCCCTCCCCTCCCCTTTCTTTCCCTTCCCTTCCCTTCCCTTCCTCTCTCTCTCTCTCTTTCTTTCTTCTCCAAATTGCTTTGGCTATTTGGGATCCTTTGGGGTTCCATATGAATTTTGTATTGCTTATTCTATTTCTGTTAAAAATGTCATTGGAATTTTGACAAGAATTGCATGGACTCTGTAGATCACTTTCAATAGTATTTTAACAATATGCCTACAGTTTAGCTTCTTATTCTGCCTCTTTCTTCCATCTTGGAGGGGATCATAAAAGACTTTTTGTATGTGTTTGGGGTAGTGCAGAAGTGATGTTTCTATTTAAAACCATACCAGTAATGCTTTTTTTTTTTTTTTTTTTGAGACAGAGTCTTGCTATATCACTCTCCGTACAGTGCCATGGCATCACAGCTCACAGCAACCTCAAACTCTTGGGCTTAAGTGATTCTCTTGCCTCAGCCTCCCAAGTAGCTGGAACTACAGGCGCCCACCACAACCCCAGGCTATTTTTTGGTTGCAGTTGTCATTGTTATTTAGCAGGCCAGGGCCGGGCTTGAACCTGCCAGCCTTGGTGTATGCGGCTAGAACCTTACTCACTGAGCTATAGGCGCCAAGCCAGCAGCAACCTTTTCATAAGGATGTGACTCTTACTCATAATTTATAATTTTATCAATTTAGGTTGCCTTAGAATCAGGCATGCCTGTGCTATAGTTTGTTTTGTTTGACCCCTCAAATCTCATATCAAAATTTGATGCCCAATGTAGGAGGAAGAGCCTAATGGGAGGTGTTTGAGTCATGGGGTGACTCCCTCAGGAATGGTGCCATCCTGGTGGTAAAAAGTGAGTTCTCTCTCTATTAGTTCCCATGAGAGCTCCCCTGGAGCTGGTTGTTAAAAAGAGTCTGGCGCCTCCTCCTCCAACTCTTGCTTCCTCTCTTACCATGTGATCTCTGCATACTCCAAGGTCCCCTTTGCCTTATGCCATGAGTAGAAGATTGCTGAGGCTGTCATCAGAAGTGGATGCTGGTTCCATGCTTCGTGTATAACCTGCAGAACTATGAGCCAAATAAACTTTTTTTCTTTATAAACCACCTAGTCTCAGGTATTCCTTTATTGCAACACAAAAGGACTAAGACAGCCTGTATCCATTACTGTGTTGTTCCATTATCCTCCACATCACATAGACCTGATGCAGTAACATCACATTTTATTAAGCCCATCTTCATGATACTTAATTTTCTATGGTAATTATTATATGGTTTGAATTCAAGGGCTGAGTCTAAATTTTTAAGACTCTTGGCACCTAACATGATACATCAAAAATAGAAAATATTTGGCATAGTCATTGTAGTTCCCTCTCCTAAGGCCAGGCCAGATGTCTGTCATCCATCAGGGTACTCCTTGCCTTTAGGCTCACACACGGCCTTGGAATCTTTCTCAACAAAATGCCCTGGGTACCCACTAACTAATAATTAGCATGAGTGTGATGAAACTTACCTGGCAGCTCTGGAATCTAGCATTTATTGGTAAATGCTCCTTCAAAACATTTTATCAGCTTTAGGCTGGTGAGAAATCTGTCACTGGTCTAGAATGCTTTGTCTGAGCCTGGCCAGAGCACATTTATAGATGGCAGAATTGTACTCTTTAGCTAAGTGGATTATCATCATTTTATCCCTTCACTACAGGCATTTCAGACAGGTACCATAACATGATGATGTCATTCAGACCTGAATTCAAATTTCAGCCTTGCAGCTTACTTGCTATATAACCATGCACAAATTCCTTAACCTCTCTGACCTTCAGTTTCCATAGCTGCAAAAGGGAAACTGCAAAACCTCAGAGAGTTGATATGATTATGGCAAGAAATATTAACATAATGTCTAGCACATTTTTTCCACACAGCACCATCTTTACCTGATAAATGGTAGTATATGGTATTATTTTCAGTTTCTGTGACTAGCCATTATTAGGTTCTTCTGTGATGGAATTAAATAAGGACAAACACTAGTAATGAGAAACATAACCTTAGTCCTATATAGTTAGAACCTATGAGGTGCATATTCACTGTATAGGCAATTAAAGCAAACTGAACTGGACTGTTTTCATACTTTCTATTCAAAACATGGTTATTTGGACAGGATCCAAAATTAAGTCCTCATGAAACAATGAAATAAGCAGCCAGCTGTTGTCTGCATAACTGTGGTTAACCTCTCTGCCACACCCTTTTGGACATTCCTCTCTGGAGAAGCAGAAAAACATATGAGACATGATAGATTCTGCTGCAGAATAAGTCCCTTTGACCCAGGAAACTCTGCAGGTGGCTCACATCACAGGCAGCCTGGCTTCCCACACAGCTGTGTCCAAGCATATTAAATTTGATAGGAGGGCTAGTTTGCAGAATTACTACTTTCTCAGCTAAAGAAGATGGTACCTTGAGGAAATAAAAGAAGGGAAAAAGAAAAGAAGTGGATGTCATTGAAAGTATGACTTTTTTTTTTAGACAGAGTCTCAAGCTATTGCCCTGGGTAGAGTGCCGGGGTGTCACAGTTCACAGCAACGTCCGACTCTTAGGCTTAAGCGATTCACTTGCCTCAGCCTCCCAAGTAGCTGGGACTTCAGGTGGCCACCACAATACCCAGCTATTTTTTGGTTGTAGTTGTCATTGTTGTTTGGCAGGCCCAGGCTGGATTTGAATGTGCCAGCTCTAGCATATATGGCTGGTGCCCTAGCCACTGAGCCACAGGCACTGAGCCAGAAGTTGCTTTTTTTTCTAAGCACATCAGTCTGACTACCTCTCCAATTATGTTTTTGATAACTACTGTGGGTTCCAGAGTATCTCCTGGGAAACTTATACTGGGCTACAAGGACTGGGCTGTAGCCATTTTATAAAAGTATAAATAAAGAAATTCTGATCGGAGAACATGAGCAAGAAAGAGTGGAGATATTTAATTTGGGTCTTTTTACTTCTTTCTGGAAGCCAATTGAAATGAGAAAACTTCAATCAATACAATATTGGATCAAGAAGATCACATGCTATGTGACATCCTAATAAATACTGCAGTTGCACGGAATTCAGGGTGAAGTAATAGCATCTGGAGAGCCCTCCCCATGGGAAAGGGGTTGCCTTATACTCTGTACTCTCCCAGAACAATGAGCTTCTCCTATACGCCATTGTCTTTTTTTAGTTGAAGTGCTTATTAGTAATTCCTCCCCACCTCCACTGCAACACACCCAAGCACAAGACCAGTGCTTCTCAAACTCTAGTGGTGTGGTAAGCATCGGAAGAGCTCATTAAAACACAGATTGCTGAGCCTCACTCCTGGATACTTCAATGCAATATGCTGGGGTTGAATCTGAGAGTTTGCTTTTCTAAGACGTTCTCAGGTGATGCCTATGCTTCTAGTCTGGACCCACACTTTGAGAACCACCATGTTAAGAACTGGTGCACATACTAGATTAACTGATTAGTTGTATGAATGAATGACTGAGTGATGAATGAAAAAAATGAATGAATGGGTGACAGTCTTCCTTAGCAGTCTTTTTGATATCCTCAGGTTAAGTTTTTTGTCCTATAAATATATCCTTTGCAAAAACATAGTTTCTGCAGTCAGGGAAGCCTATTTTTTTCAATGTAAAGATAATCTTTTTCATCCCACCAGGCCAAATATCCTGTGATAAGTAGTTTAGCCTCCCTTGCTGATTCCAGGGCACATAAAGTTCTCAACTGTGAAGGTGCCAGAAGTTCTCTGGATTCAAAGTGTGTCTATCCAGATGGACAGATTGGGGAGCCAGACTCTTCATTGCTTTCTCTGCTCTAAAAATTCTCAGCATTTCATTTGAACACATCAAAGCAGGCTCAGATTAAAGACAAAATGAGCTTGATAAAGCAGAAATGGGGCCAGCTTGGACTCCATGACACGTCAGCCTTGAGAAGGCTGGTCTTGGGCCATTGGTCAGCTGGGACTTCACCTGGAGAGCCTGCTGCTGGCCTGTCTTTTGGCCTTGATGTGAGAATTTTTCACACAAATTGGGCCACTCTTCATCCTTGATACCAGAGTAACAGCAGGTTCTGCCAACCGTGGTTGTTTCCCAGCTGTCTGCAGACATGTTTCATAGCATCAGGTTTGCTCTTAGATCATTTGAACAATTAATTATCTTTTCCCCCTAGAATAGAGCTACAAATTGCTATCAAAAATACAGAAGAGTAGAAAAAAGGGAGAAATAATTCGTATTTGAACAACCCTAAAGATAACCCTGTGGACATTAACATTCTGTATATTTCTTTGCAGTTTAGAGTCTGTGCTCAGGGTTATTTGTTTAGAACATATACGTGATGAATACATACATCTTCTGCAAAACACTTTCTACAGAAAAGAATGAATAATTATATTTCAGTTTAAAGATTTTCTTCTTCATTCTACCCAGCCAACTGACCAGCAATGAGTAATTTCGTTTCTCTTGTTAATCGCTTCTTGGCCTTTTGGCTAAGATCAAGTGTAGCGTAGTTTCTCTTGTTAATTCGAGGACACATAAAATTCCCAACTGCAAAGGTGCCAGGAATTCTAGTTTATTGATTTATTTTTATTTGGCCACCACCTCCAGGATATGTTGCCGGCGCCCTATTCCTTTGAGCCACAGGCGCTGCCCTAGAAATTCTAGTTTAAAAAAAATAATAATTTTATAAGATATATTTGAAAATTTTCCCATTTAAAAAAGCTGATTTTAGGAAATGTGATTTACTTAGAATCATAGGCTGATTTAGAATTTCACTTTTTTCATTTAGAGAAATAGTATATACCTTCCTGAGTAAGAATACGGACTCTTTTAGAATTATTCTAAGAGTTCCCCTTAACTCTTCTTTCGTAGAGCAGTTGTGTTTTTGGAAAATAAACACAAAACAATGGTATGACCTCAAGTTTTGAAGGTCAGCACTGAATGGTGTGTGGTATATGACTCCAAGACTGTTCGGATGAGCCAATGAGAAAACAAGGCTGTGAAAATCAGACTGATCAAGTTTTTAAAAATCTTAACACAGATTATTTTGTAAGTCTAAGATAAAACCAATTCTGAGGTTCAACTTATCAAGTTTGGTTAGGCTATATTTTTGCCAATCATCAAATAGTTATCAGGTATCTACTTCTTTTTGTGAAGCATAAACCAGGTTGGATGTGTCCCTTAGTTGGTGCAGAGATGTGTTATTTCCAGTGGATCTGAATATGTCTTAACTTGGCCTTTCCCACACAGGAGGCGATCTCTCTTCCTCAAATTGCCTTTAAATAGAGCAGCGCCTCATCAGCATTGCCAGAAGGCAATTTATTTCTCCACCAAGAGCTGGCAAGCAGACCTTTCGAAAACACAGGGGACTGGCTTGGAGTGGTAGCCCTATAGAATTCAGTAACACTGTACCATCACTGTGAAATATGACGTTAAAAATGTATACATCAGTTGCCTTTTTGTGGAAAACATATGAAGTATGTAATTCATTTCTTTCTGTTTTTTTCGAGACAGAATTTTACTATGTTGCCCTCGGTAGAGTGCAATAGCATCACAGCTCGCAGCAACCTCAAACACTTGGGCTTAAGCGATTCTCTTGCCTCAGTCTCCCAAGTAACTGGGACTACAGGCACTGCCACAATACCTGACTATTTTTTTATTTTTGTTGTTGTTGTTGCAGTTGTCATTATTGTTTAGCTAGCTCAGGCTGGGTTCAAACTCGCCAGCCTTGGTGTATGTGGCTGGCACTGTAACCACTGTGCTATGGGTGCCAAGCCTAATTCATTGCTTAATACTACAAAAACATATCTTTAAAAAAAATTGAAATGCAACTTGGTAAATGAATCTATATGGCATGCAGGCAACTTAATCTTTTGACAACTGTGAAATGAATATGCATTCAAAAAACTCCTAGTAAAGAATTGCAAGAGTTGGGCGGCGCCTGTGGCTCAAAGGACTAGGGTGCTGGCCCCATATGCCACAGGTGGTGGGTTCAAACCCAGCCCTGGCCAAAAAAAAAAAAAAAAGAATTGTAAGAGTGGCCAGGTGTGATGGCTCACTGCCGATAATCCCAGGACTCTAGGAGGCCAACGTGGCGGATTGCGTGAGCTCACAGGTTCAAGACCAGCCTGAGCCCGAGAGAGATCTCATCTCTAAAAACAGCTGGGCTTTGTGGTGGGTGCCTGTGGTCCCAGCTACTTGGGAGGCTGAGGCAAGAGAATTGGTTGAGCCTAAGAGTCTGAGGTTGCTGTAAGCTACGATGCCATGGCACTCTACCAGGGGAGACAAAGTGAGACTCTGTCTGGGTGGCGCCTGTGGTTCAAGGACTAGGGCGCCGGCCCCATATGCCGGAGGTGGCGGGTTCAAAGCCGGCCCCGGCCCAAACCTGCAAAAAATAAATAAATAAATAAAAACAAAAAAAAAGAATTGCAAGAGCAATAGTTGTATCAAAGTAAAGTTGCTATCATTGAAATCAAAAGATAGTAAGTATGTAAACATATGTAGAGGATCTAATAAATCTTGTTCTAATTAGGTCTAGTTAGTTATTGA
>CAUYON010105106.1:0-73395 GCA_963573935.1 Arctocebus calabarensis
GCTCCTAGGGTCCTTCTCCCTCCACCCCTGCCTGCCCCTAGGGCCCTTCTCCCTCCACCCCTGCCTTCTACTAGGACCCTTCTCCCTCCTCCCCTGCCTGCTCCTAGGGTCCTTCTCCCTCCACCCCTGCCTGCCCCTAGGGTCCATCACCCTCCCCCCCTGCCTGCCCCTAGGTTCCTTGTCACTCCACCCCTGACTGCCCCTAGGTTCCTTCTCCCTCCACCCCTGCCTGCTCCTAGGGCCCTTCTCCCTCCACCCCTGCCTTCTCCTAGGACCCTCCTCCCTTCACCCCTGCCTGCTTCAAGGGTCCTTCTCCCTCCACCCCTGCCTGCCCCTAGGACCCTTCTCCCTCCACCCCTGCCTGCTTCTAGGGCCATTTTCCCTCCACCCCTGCCTGCCCCTAGGACCCTTCTCCCTTCACCCCTGCCTGCTCCTGGGGTCCTTCTCCCTCCACCCCTGCCTGCCCCTAGGGCCCTTCTCCCTCCACCCCTGCCTGCTCCTAGGGCCCTTCTCCCCCCACCCCTGCCTGCTCCTACGGCCCTTCCACACCCTGTTTGCATGGCCTTCCTGAGGCGAGGTGATGTCTACAGGGGGACAAGGCTAATGTCTATGAACATAGGTTGTTCTTCAATCTCCTTGTATGTGGTCTCATACTTCTTCCAAACCTTTCTATCTGAAGAAGGCTCCATATGGCTCTGGGGATTTCCCCCAGGTGTGTAATCCACACCCCGGCCACATAGCACACACATAGCTACTCTCTTTTGTCACTCAAGTTGTGATAAGATTTCAATACAAAGTCAGTGGCCAGAAACCTAGCCGACTTGGCCACCCCAACTCTATACTGGGGCACGGCCCTATGGCACTGTCAGTGTCAATATTCAGAGCCAATGCCATTGTCCCCCTCAAGGTGGCTACAGTCACTCAGACGTCCAGGCCCAGGCCACGTGTCACAGCATCAGCGTGTCCCCTGTGGACAGTGAGTGCCGAGCACAACTTCATGGAAGCTACCCCTGAGCAGAATTGCCCATAACCAGTGGCCCAGCAGGCTGAGAGGAGGGGACCGGCTTGACGCCCCAGGAACCCAGGGACATCCCTGACTGGAGGGATGGGCAGCTGGGCTCATCGCCTCCCCCCCACCCCCCTCTCACATCCCATTCCCTCAGGCTGCTGTGAGCCGGCAGCACAGGGAGCAGAATCCAGGCTGTCAACATGAGGGTTTGTGACAAGGCTGGTTCCGACAGCCTCAGAGAGCCACAGACCTCCCAGCACTGTGACTATTTATAACTCTGTGCTTCCTGTCACCCAGAAGCAGCAGAAACAAAACAAAGCCATTTGGGAAGAGATTTGGGCAGCCGTGATGCGGTGGGTACATCCTCGGGAGGGTGGGGGAGAGGGGGGCCATGTGGGCAGCAGGGGCCGAGGTCTCTCTGTGCACAGGAAGCCAGCTGGTGCCCAGAGACCACGCTGACCTCCGACGGGTCAGTGCCTGGGCTCCCCAGAGTTGTCCTCAGTGAAGGTCTGCCTACAGCTGCCTGGGGCCCCCAAGAGCTCTGAACTGATCCATCTGTGGTGTGGTCTGGGGACCAGGATTTTTTAAAGTTCCCTGCATGATTCTAATAAGTAGAAGAGTGTGCCAGTCCTGGGTTGGGGGCTGGAAACGAACTGTGGCTAGGGGCAAGTCATCCCCTCCTTTGATTCTCAGTTTCCTGCCCTATAAAATAAGCTTTCAGACTAAATAATTGACAAGTTATTTCTATCGTGGTTTCTATGTGATTTAAAATGCCACAGTCCTCAAATATGACACCCTGTGAAACTCAGCTCCTGGCAACCAGTGCTCAAAGCATCGTTTCTTAGGCTGGTGAGAAAAATTACTGGTGAGTCGGCTCAACTGCAGGAGGGCAGCTCGGTCGGCTGGGCCCAGGCTGGGCCCCTGGCGAGCACACGAGCCCCCGCTGCCCATCGCGAGGTGGATCCTTGGCAGGCAGTGTGACGGCACCACGTGTGGCGATGCATCGATGCGTCAAGTCGGTCTGAAGTGTCTCCACGGTAATCTCATCGGGTGTGTTTTCCGTCTGAATTGCCGGTGTGCTGCTGATTGTGACAGCCACTTCTTCACTCCTTCACGTCCAAGCAGCCCTCGGAGTCTATTATCCATCATCATTTCTATCCTGAGTGGGCCTGAGCTGCCTTTGGAGAAGGGAAAAGCCTCGTGGGGACGTTAGGAGAGCTCTTTCCTGAGATGAGCTTACAGAGGGATAAAGCTGAGGCAAAACACACAGAGGAAGGGGGGATGGCCACTCCCGACAGGCCTCCGAGGAGGGAGGGATGGCCACTCCTGACAGGCTGCCGCTGCCCAGACCAAGGCCTGGCCTCCAGATCGCCGCCTGGCTGCTGTGCTGGCCTCCTAAGGGTCCACCTGCCCCAGTGCCTTCCCTGATAGCCCAGTCACTGAAGGCCAGAAAGACCTCCCTGCCCTCGCCTGCTGGTCAGGTCCGGCCATCTCTGCCAGCCGAGCCCTGTCCCTCCCTCCTCTCAGCTCAGTGGTCAGCAGGCCAGGCTCAGCTTCCTCTTCCAAAGATCACTGTTGTTTCCCTGGTACCCCCGTCTTCCTTGGAACAAAGGCCATTCAACCGACAGCCCCAAAGCACGGAACAGACAGCAGAAGTTTGGCCAGGGTGGGATTTTAGGGTCCACTTGCTGTCCTCAGTTCCTGGCACACAGATGTTTAGCTACAGAAACATTCGCCTCATGGCCCCTGAGAGCAGCGTGCTGCAGATCTGCACATCGGGCCTGAGTCACTCCTGTCTTGCAGGGTAGGAGAATCAGCGTGAAGTGCGACCAGTGCCCTGCCAAGAAGGGGACATCTGTAGAGATACTCTCAGAGGAAAGACCATGTGAGGAGACACAGGCCATGTGGAGCTTAGGGTGAGGGCACCACAAACTGCTGAATGTCAGGGGCCACCTGAAGCTCTCAGAGGGAGTAGGGGCTGACACCTCTCCCCGACACTGTGCTTCGGGACTGTGAGTGTCAGTGGCTCTGAGAACCCTGCTTTTGGTACTTCCTTGCCACAGCCCTGGGTCATGACCACAAAATGACATGGTGGCCCTGAGCAAGGCCCGGGACACATCTACAGACGGTGTGCAGGACAGGCCTGCGTGCAGAGTGAAGGCCGCCGGGGGACAAGCCACACCCCACCCAAGACAGAAAGGATCCAACTCGATCCCTTGTCCCCCCAGTGAGCAGGGATTTGCCACATGAAGGTCCTTACAGGGAAAGAGGGAGCCAGGAGGGGCAGAGACAGAGATGCGATGTCAGCAAATTTGGGGGTGCCATCACGCCACGAGCCACAGCATGTGGGTGCCCCCCGAGGTAGAAGAGGCAAGGAGAGGGATTCTCCCCTGGAGCCCAAAGAGGGACCCAGCCCCAGCCGCATCGTGATTTCATTCCAGCAAAACCTATTTTGGAATTCTGCCCTCAGAGCTGTAAAGGGAACACGTTTGTTCTTTCGAGCCACTCCATTTGTGGAAGCAGCCTGAGGGGCTGATGTGCATGGTGCTCACAGTCAAACGTCCGGTCTCCAGTAGGCCAGCTGTGAGCTGAAGCTGCTTCTCAAAGAGTGGAAGAGGCAAGCACGGCCCTGGAATCTGGAGGCCCTGAGCCCCGACCCGTCCAGGCTGTGCAGTGCCCTCCCCACTGCAGGTGCCGTCAGTCTGGTGGAGGGGAGAAGCAGCAGCCCTTGGGGCACGGTTTGTCCTCACACCCAAAACATGGGGGCCCCTTCTCAGTGGCTGGAGGGACAAGGTGCATTAGTCTGTCCATCTCCCTGGAGGGGATATTTGGACACACTGCAGACCACTAGAAACTCCAGCGAGGTGGCAGCTGTTGGCCACTATGGGAAACAGCTCCTGGCCTCTGCCCTGCTCAGATAGCAGAAGGGCTGGCCCTGAGGTCACAACACACAGCCCAGGATGGGCTGGCCCAGCCCTGGGGGAAAGAGGCACAAAGTGCAGGTTGAGAAAAGAGGAAACAAACAGCGTTCAAGGCCCTGGGAGCAGTGAGAGGAAGCTTGAAACCACTGGACCATCTCAGGCAACAGGCAAAGCCCGGGTTTGGGGCTGGGGGAACAAGTGACAGGTGCTTCAAAGTTTCAAAGGAAGGTGAGGAAGCTATCGGAGGTGGATGTCCCAGTTTTTGGCTGGGACCGTGTTGAAGGAGGAGCAGACCCGCCCCCCCCACGCAGCATGCAGCTGGCCCTGCTAACTTCGTCCCTCTCTCAAGTCCTCGCTAACAAGGAGCAGGCTCCCCCCGTCACGTTTTCCATTTTACACAAGTAAACATCTTTTCATTTAAACTCCTGGGCTTTTAACATTATTCATAACTCTGCAAATTAACAGCCTCGTGGAACTCTGGTTGCATCTCACACCCGGCGATCCCCGCACTGCTCCCTAATTATTTGGGAGATGTTGTGCGGCATCAGTAATTACAGGGTTGATTTAAAACCGAGCAATCGGAGTTGCCATTTCAAAGGCAGCTGAACAAACGCTGCGTGTTTGGACATCAAAGTCTCCTCTCAGGAGAAGAACCATCCGGGAAGCTTCAGAAGCCAAACTTCTAAGTTTCCCGCTAATCGGCAAGAGTCATGGCACTGGAATTCTGCCATGTCTGCCTCGTTACCCAGTCCAGGACTGTCTCCATCACTTAACCTCAGCAGGTCCTCTGCCTGGCAACAGCCTCCCTGCTCGGGACTTGATGAAAGTGGAGGCGCTCAGGCTTTGAGAGCTACGTGGATGTGCCTGACAAAGTCCTTACCCCACGTCGGCCCCCACCAGGACTGTCGGGTGGGGTCTAGGGAAGCAGCAAGGCAAACCTGACATGCCCCTGACCCCAGACTAGATCCTCTCCAGGTAACCTTGGGCTAAATATCACTGCTGTGTCTCCATCCTAACACTGCAGGAACCATGAGCTCCCCAGAGCCCTGGGCATTTCCAGATGGTCACCTTGGGCTTTCAAGAGAGCGGCAGGAGGGAGACAAAAGGTCTGGAGTCACAGAGGCCTGAACTTGTGGGGCTTGCAGCCCTGCTTTCCTTGGGCCTGCAGGTGCCTATCTCCCTGGCAGTGCTGTTTTAGTCCCTATAAGCACATCCGACAGAGAACAGAAAGCCCTCCCCTGCCCCTGTGGAAACCCTGCCAGGAGGTCTGCTATAGCTCACTGTGAGGGCCCAGCTCTCTGCTCTGCAGCTTGCCCTCCCCTGAACCCACTCCTGCTCCAGGCATCTCTGCACAGCACCTTGGAGAGGTGACCGGGTTCAGACACTCTGTGAGGCCCTGGCCCCAGCGCTCTATTTCAACACTAGAGGCCATCGGCATTAACCTCTGCTCCTGGCCCACAGCAGGCACAAGTGAGAAGCTCCAAGCACCAGGACGCTGTGGCAGCCTCTGTCCTCGTGTGGAGGAGTCACGGCACGTCCACCTTACATGGCTGGCTCCAGTGTGGAGCCTAAAATTACACAGCTTTAGAAGAACACGCGAGAGAAAATCTCTAGGATCCTGGGCTCAGCAGAGAGTTCTTACATCTTACCCCCAAAGCATAAGCCCTAAAAAGAAAAATGATAAGTTAGACCTCATCAAAATTTAAAAGTTTCGTTCTATGAATAAAACTGTTATGAGGATAAAAAAGACAAGCTGAAGCTGGGAGGAAATATTTGCAAACCACACACTCAACAAAACTGGGTGCAGAGTATACCCCAGTCCCCTGCGGACCGGCACAAGAGCCAGGGGGAAGTGTGTGTGGACAGCTCCCTGCAGGGCCCTGGCATGTGTGTCCCACAGAAGTGGGGCCCTGAGTCTCTGCCCCATTGCTAGTGGGTGCAGTGGCACCAGGCTGCCTCCTCCATCCCAGTGACAGCTCCCCGAGTAGGGCACCTGAATAGGACGCCCTGAGTAGGGCACCAGGCTGCCTCCTCCATCCCAGTGACAGCTCCCCGAGTAGGGCACCAGCCCCCTCCTCACTGCGTCCATGTGGGCACCACTGTCATCAGAGAGGCAGTGGCTGAAGGACCACCCACACATGTTGGGGGTTAGTGGGAACTGAAGCCCAGCTCCCCACGGGGTCTTGCTGATTCAGGGATGGGGAAAGTGAAGTGCTGTGAACCCCACATTGTCCTGTCTGTTATTGCTACTGGTGCAGGGCAGGGGCTCAGGCCCCCGACAATCCCTGCAGGGCACTCAGATCTCCACCTGGCCCTGCAGGTGCCCTGGAGAGGAAGATGGACATCTACTGGGCCCCACAGAAACTGGAATGGGTGCATTGGAGGGGTTGTCAGGAACTTTTGTGTTAAATTATGCCAAACGCTCTTTTGCTTCAAGTGATATAATTGATAATATGGTACAATACTTTGGCTGATTTTCAAATATAAAATACCTTAGCAGTTCCGGAATAATCCCACAATGGCTGTGTATTTTATATATAATTGTATATACACACACACTTATTTTCGTATGTTAATATATTTATATATTTTATTGTAAGCAGACCCAGATTCATGTTGTATGTATAGCATGCGTGTTTTGCTGGGCTCACTTAGCTGGTCGTCTGCAGCTCTGTGTGCCCACGACTTTTGTTCCTGAGGAGTCATCTCCGTCCATTGTCTTCTGCCCAGTTCTGGTGTCACAGACATGCTGACCTCGTAAAATGATTTGGGAAGTGTCCCTTTTCTATTTTGTAGAAAAGCTTGTGCTATTTATCCTTTAAATGTTTCAGAGAATTTACCACTGTATATTTTATCTGGAAATAAAATACCACTGAAAGTCTTTATTTGCTAAAGGAATTTAATTAGGAATTCAATTACTTTAGTAATTATTACATGATTTTGGTTATGGTATGAGTTCCTATTGGGTGCGTTTTTTCCTTCATTTCCAGTAAAATGATATATTTTATCATGTTATTACATCTAGTAATTCTAAATTACATCCAATGTAGTTGTCTGAGGTATTCCCTCTTTAGACTTTTACTGTCTGTGGGGTCTGTAGTAATACCACCTGTCTCATTTCTAGTATTCTTTGTTTCTTTCTCATTTTCTTTTTCTGTCTTGCTATAGGTTTACCAATTTTATTGTTCTCTACAAATTAAAAAAGTAGTGGCTTTACTGATTTTATCTATTGTTTTCTGGTTTTAATTTCATTAATTTTTACTCATCCTCATTCTTCGTTTATACTCCCTCTGAATTTATATTTTTTGGATTTTGTTTCTAGTCAGTCATGGTAATCTGTGGCTTCTGAATAGTCGAAAGTCAGAAGATATACCTATGTGTTATTTAATCAATAAATGACCCTTACAATTACCCAGAATCCTTCCATGCAGCTCAAAAAACTGTTAACTTCTCCTGTAGTCTCAGCTACTCGGGAGGCTGAGGCAAGAGAATCGCCTGAGCCCAGGAGTTGGAGGTTGCTGTGAGCTGTGATGTCATCGTACTCTACAGAGGGTGATAAAGTGAGACTCTGTCTCTACAAAAACAAACAAACAAACAAACAAAAAACGGTTAACGTATATGAGTCCTGAGCTCTCCTATTTTGTAGAAGATTATGTAATGCAGTCAAATCTGGAAAAACATAAAATCCAAGGAATCACTAGAAATGTCTTTACAGGATTTCATATAGAAAAAAAAATCATGTCAACAAAAGAATAGTAATAATAATTTTAAAATTACTTTTGTGTGTTACTTTTAATGATAATAAAATCGCTAATATTATTTTTAAAATGAGGTAAAAACATAGATGATTGATTTTAGATCCTCCTCCCTGCCTAACACAAGCTGTTAACACCTGTAAATTCTCCTCCAAGCACTGCCTAAGCCGCTTCCCACAAATTCGGAGAAGTTGCTTTTCCATTTTCATTCAGTTCACAATACTTTTCAATCTCACGTGAGTCTTCCTTTGTGACTCGTGATTTATTTAATAGTATGGGTGTTATTTTGTGTGTGCATTTGGTGACTTTTATTACTTTTCTGTTATTCATTTTTATCCTAATTCCCTTGTGACAGAACACGCTTTGTGAAATTTTAAATACGTTAATTTTTTATGACCCAGGATTTGGTTTATTTTGTACCAGGTGTCCTTGAGAAGTATCTTTACTCTGCTCTTCCTGCTGCTGCTGCTGCTGAAATACTCCATAAATGTCCGTTTGAGCCAATCAGTTGATGGCGTTTTCCATTCTTCTTGATGCTCCCTGCATGTATGTAGTTCCGTCTGCTGCGGGACACGCCGTCTCCAGCCACATCTGCACACTTGCCTAGTTCTCCTTTCTAGTTCTGCACGTTTTTGCTGTAAGCATATCCAGACCCTGCTCTGAGGCGCTTTCACATTGATGATGCTGTATCTTCTTGGGGAGTTGATACTTCACCGGGTTATGCTCCTCTTTATCTTTGCTAATTTTCTTTGTTGTGAAGTCTAATTTATCTGATGCTAAAATAGCGACCTAACGTAGAATGTGGAAACCTGAGCAGTGCGTGGGTCCTCTCCTCGTCACCCTTTATGTCGTTACCCTCTAATTGCATCTACAGACATTGAACTCCCTGGCAGGTCAGAGCCCACCGTTGCTTGCCCTTCTACTGAGAAGAGAATAGACTCCCTAACAGCCCATTGCACCTTCCCAATTATTTACCATCTTCATGGCTAATTCTTCATTCCTGATAGTCCAGATTTTCTTCTGGCATTATTTTTCTTTTAACTGAAAAAATATAAATTCTTTTAGAGCAGATTTGCTGAAAATGAAGTCTCAGTTTTCCTTCATCTGATAATATCTTTGTTTCACTTGGTTTTTGGAAGATGTTTTTACTGTCTTTAAAGTTGTAGAGCAATAGTGCTTTTCTTTTAGCACTTTAACGATTTTTCCCCCTTCCCCTGGGATTCACTATTTTTGATGAGAACTATACAGTTTATCAATTATTGTTATGCCATAAATAATATATGTGTTTTCTCTGGATGCTATCAATATTTTTTCTCATTCTTACATTGTGGCACTTTTGTTATAATGTGTTTGGCTATTGGTTTCATTTTTCTGATCTTTTGTTTCTTTCTTTTTTTCACATTGGATAATTTCCATTACCCTTTTTGCCATTATCACTGCTCTGCTATTGAGTCTGTCTGGTGAGTATTTAACTTCAGTTATTACATTTTTAAGTCATAAAATTACTGTCTGTTTCCCCTTTGTATTCTCTAGTTCTTTGCCAAGGTTGTCTCTCTTCCCATTTGTTTCAAGAATGTTTATCATTACTTGTTAGAGCGTATTTATAACAGACATTTCACTGTCCCTGTTAAACATTCCCAGCATAGGCTTCATGTAGGTGTCACCACCTGTTGTTAATTCCCCTGCAAAATGTGATTTTCTTTGTTCTTTGTATACCAAATAATTTAGGATTACATCCTGCGTTTTTTCATGTTTCATTATTATATTCTGAGTCTTGCTTAGATCCTATAAAAAAGTTTGACATTTTTGTTTTCATAAGCAATTGGCCCAGCTGAGCTCAGGCCTGCAGTTCCAACAAGCTTTTTGAGGTTGTGGCTCAAGAATCAGCTTAGTTTTCAAAATTTTTGCAAAGCTAGTCAATCTATTTTGTATATACAATACTCAGTGGCAAGTCTGACATTTGGAGGGTGGAATATTTTGTAGTTCAGTTCTCAGCATTTATCTATACTGCTTAAGATCAAATACAAACATTCACATCTGAGAGAGGAGCCCAGGGGTTCATACTCAGGAGGTTGTATTCCAAAGCCACCTCCCCACAGGCTCCATCTTTCTGCTCCTTGTCATCCCTAGGCCAGTCACCTCACCCTGCCACACTGCACCCATACACTCAGTGTTACGCCAACCAGGAGGAAGAGATTGAGAGAAACAGTCTAAGTGTTTTACCTGCCCTCTTGAGACTCAGCTCCTTTAGTGGGAGATGAAGCTGCCCCCCTTGGTGGTCTTGGTGCCTACAGATGCCAACAGTGACTGCTGTACCACTATAGTGGGGCTTTGGGAGGGGCCCCCAGGCTGGGCATAAAAGAACAGAGAGAAGGGAAAAAAGAAAAAAGAAGCACAGAGTTTTAATCAGCACCTTATCTCTTCCTTTATTTCTTTCTTTCTAGACAGAGTCTAACTTTGTCACCCTGCATTGAGTCCTATGGCATCATAGCTCACAACAACCTCAAACTCCTGGGCTCAAGAGATCCTCCTGCCTCAGCCTCCTGAGTAGCTGGGACTATAGGTGCCCACCACAGTGCCCAGTTAGTTTTTAGAGATGGAGTCTTGCTCTTGCTCTAGCTGGTTTCCAACTCCTGAGCTCAGGCAATCCACTGGCCTTGGCCTCCTAGAGTGCTGGGATTATAGGCTTGAGCCATACCACGCCAGGTCTATTTCTTTTGCTGATAATCGAGAATTCTCCAGGGGCACTTCTGGGTTCCAGGCTGTACCAAGTTCAGAGTGCAAGAACCCTGTGCAAGAACTCTGCACCTACTCTGACTACTGATATTTTTCTCCCAGTCTGCCTGCTGCTGTTTACTTTTCTGAATCATTCGCTGGCTGTTCCATGCATTTTTCCTGGGTTTTGTTAGCTGCCTTCAGCAGGAGAGATGGGACGAGTGTGCTCAGTGCACATCAGTGAAGCCAGGCTGCCACATTAGTTCTTGTGCTGTAGTGACGTGAGGCCATGTGTGCACACAGACACGTGCACACACCAATGTGCACACAGACAGTTGTGCACATGGATGGATGTGCACAGATACATGTGCACACACAGATGTGCACACAGACAGATGTGCACATAGACAGATGTGCACACAGACACATGTGCACACACAGATGTGCACATAGACCGATGCACACACACAGATGTGCACACAGGCACAGATGCACACACAGATGTGCACACAGACACACATGCACACAGACAGTTGTGTATGCAGATACGTGTGCACATAGATATGCAGGTACACACAGACATGTATGTGTACAGTCACATCTGCTTCAAAGCTGCAGTCAAGTCTGCTGAAGATCGAACACCTGGTAGGAATGATACTCAGATGAATCAGGAAATATCCTGTATCCTTGGGACGGCTCATGAGAATTGCTGAGATGTCACAAAGCTAAATCATTTTCTTCTGGAGTTAAAATATAAACCCGCAAAGCAGCTGACGGTAGAGTGGCCATGTCCAGGCACATTAGATGCACAGGGTGGTGATGGGTTCGCCACAAAGTCCTGCTGCAGCACAGAGCCAATCAGATCCCAGTCCCTGAGTCTTGTTTTCTTTCTTTATTGTTCAATTCACCAAAACTATAAAAGAACATGGTGAGAGTCTCCTTGAACTGGGTGTTTTTGACCAACTAACTTTGAAGCGATGCCTTTCCACGTGTCACGGCAAATCTGGGTCACAACTGCCACCTCAAGCATTCAATGTTTAAATGCAAGGAGAGGAGGGAAGGCAGGGACGTGGGCGCCACCTCTGCAGAGCAGCCTTTGAAGCCGCATCCAGTCCCAGCCGCCTTTGCATCCGCCGCCCTTTCATTCGCAGGACTCTGATTCCACCTTGGCCTCCTGGAGCAAGTTGAAAAGGCCTGTCAGGTGGAATCTGGACTCAGTTCAGATCAGTCTGCATCATGTTCAGGCTACATGACAAGTCTTATAATTAAATTTCAATGACTCCGACGAGGTCAGGTATGCTGTACACACATCGTGCAGCCCTGTTCTCATAGGTGCTAGCGACACAGTGCTAACACCGGCACCTCTTTGGATGAGTGGGTAATGTTTACAAAGAGAATGATCTATGTTCTAATTTGTCAGCATAGGCTAAATGAGAGAAGGAAAACAGATAGTGTGTGAGCATTGATCTCATTCATTTGTTTGTCAAACACTCACTGAACACGGAGCGGCCTGAGGCCCTGTCCTGGCACTGGGTCCGCCTGCAGCAGGGGGGTTCATCAGCCAGAAGTTGGAGGAACCAAACTCATTCATTCTTATCTCCCCTCAAACTCAGTTTCTATGTTGAGCCCTCACTCCACCACACTGAAACAGAAATCATAATCTCAGCCAACCCTGTTCTCAATCAAATTAGTATTTGTTATTAATTTCAACCAGAAACCTACGGCGTCTCCTGGCTGGTAATCCACTAGAAGGAGGAGGGCTCATGGGTGCTGTGATTTGAGGGGTACAGAGGGGGACACATCTGCAGGTTCCTTCTCCTGCCCACTGGCATTCTGTAAGTAGCAGGACACATCACGATGCTCTCCTCCCCCTGTGTGGGCTGGTGGCAGCCACCCCTGGGACTTGGCACTCACGTGTGTGCGTACTGAGGTCATCCCCTTCCATGACCAACACCGGCTTTTTGCTTTCTTCATATTTTCTCAAAGTAAAGTTAGTCAGTGCTGCTCCATCCCAGCCTGGTTCTGCAGCAGACAGGGCCTGCCCAGATGCTCCACAGGTGTCCCCTGGTAAGGCTGGGTTCCTGCGTAAGCCTCACCCAGAACACATCGTGCAGCCCTGTCCTCATAGGCGCACATAGGTCTCATGTGGCACACCTGACCTCGTCAGAGTCATTGAAATTTAATTTACAGTCCTCTGTGTGACGGCTCCCCTACGGGGTTCCTATGGTCTCCCCACCTCTCCTTGGTTTCTCAGAGGTCCCGCCCAGATACCCACACACCAGCTGCTGCACTTGAAGAGCTGCCCATCTCCCCAAACTCTTGCTGGCTAGAGTTTATAAAGAGCACGTGTGTGTCGCTCTGTCCGGCACCTGGACTTTTGGAGCCCCGCACACCTTTCCTGGATTTTACAACTTTACCCTCTTGGTTGTTTGTGGCGTTAGCATCCAAGACTGACATCTGTGAGATGTGTATTTCAAGAACTTACTGTGGGGAAGAAAAAAAAGCCAGATATCGGGCTCTCTGTTTCTGTATAATCAGCCTCTGAAGCCGTAGCTACAGTGATTGAAGGGCCATTGGCATAAAAAATAGAAATTCTCAGAATGAACATCCATTGACAACTATTTCAAGATAAGGCAGACAAGTCCTTCAAGAATATCACAGTCTGCTGGGGAAGCATGTTAATGAGGGTAGGCCCAGCTGCAGTAACAATAGAGCCCTCCAAATATCAGGGGCTTAGCAATGAAAGAAGAGATTTTCCAATCTCTAGCAGTTCTGGACACATGCCAGGAATCCCGCTTGTGGGAGGCATCCCGAGCAGAGCTAGTCTGGTGACCCCCCTTGGTCACACAGCAGCAGCTAACTGTGAAGGGATCTGGAGGCCCAGGAAGAGGAGTGACAGGATTTGGGAGGACCTCACTGTCGGAGTTTCACCTGTGGTGGCCACATAGTGTCCTCAGGCATCTGTCACTCTCGTCCATTACAGACAGACACCCTCCCCCCGCCAAGGGCAGCAACTGGTGCCCCATCCAGCCCCTGCATCCAGGAGTTCTAGAAGGTGGCCCATCCTCTCTTGCAGCTCCAAACACAGCTGCTCTTGGTCCAGTAACCTAGAAAGTAAAAAGAAACCTGCTCTACCTCCTCGTCCCCTGCCCCAACACCCAGCATAAAACAACAGTTCCGACAAGGACATCATCACAGCAAGGGCTGGTCCGGGAGATGGCTGGGAAGGTTGAGCAAGCTCCCTGCCCAAGGCAGAAAGAAGCCTGTCTGGTGCTCTCTGCAAGGGCGTCCTCTGTCCCTTGTTTCCCAGGCCCTGCCCTCACCCCCACAAGGGGTCTGGTGGGGGGTGAGGTCACCCTGAGTGGGCCCAGCAGCCTGTGTCCCCGCAGACCACACGGCGGTCACCCAGTCCCTGCTTTGTGCACCTGCAGCTGCCCCCAGGTCCTGTCAGCACTCACACTCCGCAGCCCAGGCACGCGGCTTCCCTGGCACTCACACCAGCAGGCTCAGTGCGGTAGAGAAAACCTCATTCCAGGGACCACACCAAATGGGGTGCTGCTTTCCTGGACATCGTTACAAATCTCATCATTCTTCAGTCTCTCTGTTTCCATCCCTTTCTCTGCGTCGACTTAACGGCAGCTTCCTTGAGGCTATCAGAGGGAAACGAAGACGGTTTGGTAAGTAGTACCTGGAATCTGTTCCCGCTGCTGGTTAGCTTCCTTCTGTTAATTGAGAAGTTGGGACGGGACTTTGAAGCTCAGTGCCTTTTCCGTCTTATTTCCTGCTGCTTAGAATCCAAGAGGTGCCTTTCCAACCCCAATTTCTGGATTCTCTCAAACCCCTTTCACTTTTATTTGCTAACTGTTTAGTTACTGCCTGAGCTCATCTGTTTTGGGGGGCATCCTTGGAGTGACGAGGACCAAAAGGTGGGCACTAACATTGTAAGTCTTGTGTGCGTGCTGCAGGCACTCGGGCATTGGGCCTGGTCTCCACGGGCATCAGTGGGGACAGGGCCTCCTTGGGCATCAGAGCTGACCTCCATGGGCACTGGGGTGACTAACTTCCACAGGCATGGGAGCGACTGACCTCCATGGGCATTAGGGTGACTGACCTCCATGGGCACCAGGCCTGATCTCCATGGGCCATGAGCATGGGGGCTGGACTCTGTGGGCATTGGGCCTGGTGTCCTCAGGCATCGGAGCTGACCTCCTTGGCCTCAGAGGGAGCTGCATCACCCCAGAGTGTGGTCTCTGCTGCTACCTGGTGCTGGGCTGCCGCTGTGCCTTTCAGGGTCAGACGCAGTAGCACCCCTCTTGTTGTGCCAATTTCAGTAACAAGGAGGTGGGTGAGGACAAGGTAAGAAATAGACCCCACATTTCAATATCTTACAAAACAAGAAAATTATTCCCTTCTCAGTCAACTCTCCTTGACCGGTGTCCAGGACAGCGAGTCAACTGTCCTCTCGTGGCCTCCGGGGGTCCAGGAGACAGGGGCTCTGCTTTTTCCACCACGTGGATTTTCACAGCGCTTTGCACATGCTAGAGAGAGAGAAGGTCATGAAGGGCTTGTGAGGGATCCCTGGGTCAGGTCGCCTCCATTCACGATCCGCTGGGCAGTACACAGTCACCTGGCCACCCCTGACCGCAGGGAGCCTGTGAGGTGTGGTCAGGGTGAGCGCCCCCAAAAAGCAGAAACAACTTCCCTGAACTGCCTTGGTTTGTGCCACAGAGAGGCTGCTGCGAGACCCCCCTGAAAGCCATGTGGACCAAAGTCACCGGCCCATGGCCACGGAGCATGCCGAGACGAGCCAGAAGCTCTCAGGCCTTCCAGGAAGCGCTGAAAGAGGGTGAGGAGTCCACGACTCTGCACGCACACGGAGTGTGAGCCGGTGCACAGCGTGGCCTGAGAAGGCAGCAGGGTAGAGGCAGCGCTTTCCAGACCAGGGCTGATGAGGGCACAGAGGTCGGGACGGCGGGGACACAGGTGGGTGGTGGGGGAGAACGACCGTGTGCAAGGCGCCTGGAAACCACCCGGGGGAACAGCTGTGTGAAGTCTCTGCCACCCCAATCTGAGAAGAAGCGTACACAGAATGATGTGACAGTCCTCCCTTGCTCGGGCCCCAGTGACCAAGGTCCAGCCTGCTGCGGTCAGGCCAGGATGGGGGGAGAGTCTGGTCCCACCTCCCCATTCTGGGCTAATCCAGCTCCAGCAGGGAGACGCCACAGCACCTTGGCCAGAGGCTCCCGCTTGTGAGAATCTTTGTTTTCTCGGATCCCTGCACCCTGAAAAGGCCAGATGATATTGTCAGTAAATGTCTCATCAGTGAAGAGGGACGTGGAAGCAGAAACGTACAAAACCGGACAGAAAAATGATTCTGAAAAACAAAGATAGGCTTTATCAGCCTGAGCCTGTGTCACAGGGCGGCGCAGGGGGACCGAGGAGCCCACCCTCACCCCTCGCGGGACTGGCCCTGCCCTCTGCCCCTGCCCACAGCCAGGCCGGCTCCTCGGCCCCTCGGGGCTCCAGAGCATCGCGACACTCCCCGGAGTGGACACTGAGCCTGTTTGTAAGGGTCTTTTTCTACCTCGAGTGGAAGTTCTGCAGGGCTGGGGGGCGGGGAACAAGCATAAACAAACAGGTAGAGAAGTGCCTCCCGCGGCCCAGCCCCGAGGAACTGCAGGCTCTGTAATCCAATAAAAGTCTCTTCATGTCACAAAGCATCAGGGATAACCTGATCTATCTTTAAACCAATTTGACCAATAGAATAAAACTGTTTAAAAGAGAGATTATGAGGCAGCAAGAGTGAATGCTGGAAAACAAATAAAAACCTTCCAGAAATAAAAGCTGTTGTACATTAGAGGCAGTAACATTGGGGGTGGGGTGGGGGCAGACTGCCCCCATTGGTAGTTACATAATATGGATAAAGACCAAGGAAATGCAATATATGATTGGAATTTTTAAACAGCTAAACAGAAAATCAATCAGCATACAATATGCAGATTCCAGAAGTAAAGGAATCACAGGGCCCAGTGAGCACCACACACTCCAGAGAAGACTGAACCCCCGGGTGATGGTGAACACCCGGGAGACCGTGCAAAGATCTTTAAGGGGTGCAGGGCGTGGACAGGGCTACCTTAGATTTCTTCACAGCAACAGTCCCGAGAAAACACCACACAGAGTGGGGCAGTGTCTGCGTGAAGAAGGAAAGTTGTCCCTGCAATGGAAAGGCAAGACACAGATGTCCCCGTGTGCAGAAATCCAGAGACAACAGGACACAAAAGTCCTTCTTGGGAGGGAAAGGTCCAGTTCACAAAGGGGAGACCTGAATGAACACCATGAAGGAGCCAGCACACTGGACTGAGGGTGGTGCTAACACCGTTAGATCTCAAACTAAACGCTGGTGCCTGGGCTGGGGGGCTCCACGAAGCAGGTGTCACGTCAACACAGACGAGACAAGCCCTGCCGCGGGGTGGAAATGGGGCGATGCACAGTCACGAAGGGGAGACAATTAGTGCTGTACACCATTCCACAAAAGTACACAATGATTCTATTTTCAACAAGGATGTCACAACAATTCAATGGGGAAAGAACTGTCTTTCTACAAGTATTTCTGGGCCAGACGGAGATGCCAAAAAATGAACTTGAACTCTAAATTCACACCATGTTCAGAAAATTAACTGGAATGGATCACAGGTACAAATTTAAGACCTAAAACTATAAAATTCTCAGAAGACACCTTAATAACAAGTCTTTGTGAAGTTGCCTTGGGCCATAGGTTCTTGGCTGTTGATGGAGATAAATCAAGGGAGATAAATTGGATATTATCAAAATCAAAACTTTTTTGCTTCAAACGATGTCATAAACAAAGTGAAAGGACACACAAAATATGACAAAATATTAACAAATTATATATCTGAGAGGAGACATTTTAACCACAATACATAAAGAGTTTTTACAATTCAATAATAAAAGAGGTAAATTTACTTAAAAATGGACAAAAAATTTGGATAGTTACAGAAGATACACTATAACATAATTAGACATTCACAGAAACGCAAATCAAAACTACTGGGAAGTTATCACTAGGGTCAAAAAAAATAGCCAGTGAGAGGGTGGAGAAGCTGGAACCTTTGTACGCTGCAGAATGTAAAATGGTGCAACTTGGTGGAAAAAAAAGTTTGACTGTTTCTGAAAATGCAAAACGGCCTTCTGTGATTCAGCAACTTCCTCTAAGAGGGATGATCACAATCACACGTTCACACACAAAGCAGCACACAAATGCTCACAGCCGCACTGCTCACAATAACCGGCAAGTGGAAATGGCCCAAAGGTCAGATGGGTCAGCCGAGGAAGGTGTAAAAACCATGCGTATTCAGACGATGGAATATCATTTGTACCGCATCCAGGCACAAAAGGCCACATATTTGATTCATTCTATTCAGACAAAATGCCCGTAATACACAAATCTACAGATACAGAAAATAGGTTTGTGCTGGCCAGGCCCTGGGCTCAGCGGAAAGGGAGAGCTGATGGGTTTGGACTTCTTTGAAGGTGATGAGAATATTCTAGCATTAAACTGGATGACAGCTGCCCTACTTCGTAGATATACAAAAACCACTTAATAGCATGTTTTCAATGAGTGATTTTATGGGATGCCAATTATATCTCAATGGAGTTGTCATAAAATACACAATAACGCCACATCCTGATGCCTTTCATAATCATTTCACACTAAACATGTATACATATTTGGAGCTAGTAACTCTTATGAAGAAATTTGTATTTGAATCATACTTAATTTTGTTAATTTCCTTTAAATTGTATCTAATACGTGTACTGTGTACTGTGTGCGTAACACTATTCGAAGCATCTGCTGTATGTTGATTATTGTACTCGCCACAACTACGGAGGATGCACTGCCTCTATTATCCCATTTTGCATAACTTGCTCACCTAGGCTCACAGCGAGCAAGACGCACCCCAGATCTGAGCGCAGGAGTCTCACTCCACGTCGCAGGCCGCTCTAGACGGCTCCTCAGGAAAAGCCATATTGAATGTTTTTTATTAAAAACTCAATAGCTTGGAGCCCATTTTCATTTTATGAGCCCATTTTATCTGGCTTCCCCATTTATCTGCCAGTCTGTCAAACTATCCTTTTGTGTGTATATATCCATGGCGGTAAGTCTGGAATAACCTTCCCCAAATATTAGCTATGGTTATTTCTGGTTCTGAGAACTGTGAAATCTTTACTTTTGCCTGTGTTAGCTCTGAGTCACTTGATTCTCTTATAATAATGTCTGTGTAGCTTTTTATAAGTAATAAGAATCGTTCCTTTAAAATGGAGAGACCAATGAAAACATGGACACATCGATAAATGGATGGGTATTTATTTTGTGGATAGATGGATGATAGATGGATAGATGGATGATAATAAATAGATAGATAGATAGATATAAAAAGAAAGGATGGAGAAGGAAGATAGGGTTAGATCACAGACCTCCTGACCCCAAATCCAGGCTGAGAATCGGATGCTTAGGGAGCTCCCCCAGCAGATACCAACCCTGGGTTCCATGGGTGGGGAGAGGGTCCCAGCAGCAGCATCCTGGCTGTCTGCAGGGTACCAGGTCACTGTTGGCTATTTGGGGACCCCCGATGTACAGACTCCTTCTGGAAACCAGATGTCTGGGGACGGGGTGTCGGGCTCCAGTCACCAGCCCATCCGGCCGATGGTAAGGCCGTCAGTCCCCTGACCACTGTGAGCCCCTGTGGGTTTCCATGAGTCTTTGCTGCTTCAGAGTCTGTGAGAGCACGCGGGTCCCCAGTCCCTTCACCAGCGCTCCTCTCCTGGGGGCACATGGCCGCCGTCCCCGTCACTGTGCTGAGGACCCACATTCTCCATCCCTCTCACCATCACTTCTCTGCACATTTGACCAGAACATTTCCTTCAATAGTTGTGCACATTTAGTTTCCACTTTCTTTGCTTGCAAATCCTCTCCCTTCCTCCAAGAAGCCCAGCTTGAACATGAATTCTTTCAATTGCCATTCACTGACCCATTTTCCAGGCACATTGTGGGCAAGGCCTGATTCTGATGGCTGGAGACAAAAGCATCTACCCCATTCTGGCATCCGGTGCCGTGTGTGGGGACCGGGTCACAGCAGCCCCATTCTGGCTGTGGGCAGGGCACAGGGTCTCGGCTGTCTGCAGAGTGTCGGGTACTATGTGTGGGGACAGGGTCACGGCAGCATCACAACAAGCTGTGTCCCGGTATGAACTCTCATTCCTCCAGTGAACACCGCATGCCTGGGGAAGCAGACAAGTTTCCTAAGAATCTCGCAGTAAAGGTAAAATTAACAGATCACGAAAGGAAAACAAAACTTACTGCATTCTTTTATTTGTTCACTGGAGAATGGAGCCAGCTGGGGGCCAGAGGCAGGGGCAGGGGAGCATCTTCCCTGCTCTCCAGGAGCTCCAGGAGGGCCACCTTGGAGACGGGCGTGGGACGGCCATATTCACGGGGGAGGGGGAGGGTGCCTCCACCCAGCAGGTCAGGCAGGGCCTGAGTCAGGTCTGGACAGACACTTAGGAGGAATCAGGGACAGCCTGGGTGACAGAGGGAGGCCTGCAATTGGAGGACAACCTGGGGGTCCAAAACAGTTCAATACAAGGTGGGGTTGGCAGGTGAAGGTCCAGGGGTTGGAGGCTGGGAGGAAAGCTGGCAGGTCCCTGGTCCCTGGTTGGCAGGTGAGGGTCCAGGAGCTAGAGGTTGGGAGGAAAGCTGGCAGGTCCCTGGGCCCTGGTTGGTAGGTGAGAGTGTCCAGGGGCTGGAGGCTGCGAGGAAAGCTGGCAGGTCAGTGTCCAGGGGTCGGAGGCTGGGAGGAAATCTGGCAGGTCCCTGGGCCCTGGTTTTTCCCCTGTGGGGCTGAGATGCACCCTGAGACGCACCCAGAGTTGGTAATACGTGAGGTCAGACCTCCCTAGCGGTCTGGGAGCACAGGCAGGGGGCAGGGAGACTCGATGTTGACAATACCCCTGGTAACAAAGTAAGCCAGAACAGGGGGTTGGGATCGGGAAGAGGGGAGGATGTTGCCAAAACAACAGGAGACCCAGGGACTGCAGAGCCTTCGGAGGTACCACCACCCGGTCGGAAGCAGGGTGGTTGCACAGAACGCCCCAGGCGCCAGGGGCAGACCAGGAGGGTACCGGCTGTCCACAGTCTTCAGGAAACCTGAGAACCTGCAGCGGCCACCCTGGGGGCCACAGCACCTCCCACAGCAGCACGGGAGTCAGTATTGGCAAAAACAACTTTTAAGAGAATCTCCTGGATTTTCAACTCTCATTTATTTTTTAAAATTCTTTCCTTACTAAAAACAAACAGCCTACAGCAACAGAGCCTGGAATCATCATGCTTATTTTAATAAGTTTGTTGTTAAAAAACCGAATGAGAGCAGAGTGCCTGCCCAGAGCACACCCAGTTGTCACCTCTCCACAGCCACCTGGAATCTGCAGGACAAAGGCGGAGAAAGTGTCTCTCCCCCTGGCCCGCCTGGGCCTGCAGGCTCCTGGTAGCAGCGGGCTGTCCACCTCCCCTGGCTCTGACCACCCACATTTCATCCCTGTAGCTGAAATGTTATGGCAGAAATAACCATATCTGTGAGAAAGCACCGTGTTAGGCCATAAAGGCAGATAAATACGAGATTAAATTAAAAGCTGAGCACTTGCTCTGGTCTTTTCAGCTAATTTATGGGCCCAGCCTCCCTGGCCCCTTAGAGCCTGAGGGCTGTAATCGATGGCCATTCCCAGAGGCGAGCATCCTCCATGGTCTCCCTGCTCTGTCACCGGAGCAGCCCTGCTGCCGAGGACACCGTGACTTACTGCTCCTCGGTCCCCAAGCGCATCCGTGCTGCATAACTCAGCCCGCAAAGGTGCTGTTCGAGGGGGCCGGGCTCAGCCTCTTCTTAGATTGAGCAGCTATAAGGAGACACTGTACGAGTCGGAGACTCTGATGATGACCGTTCTTCCAGGACCGAGGTCCATGTGGTGGCTGTGGGCGAGGAGCCTGACCGGGTCACACCGAGGCCTGCACCCCAGGATCCTTCTCCTCTGATGGAGAGGGAAGATTCTGCCATCCCGGTAAAGTCGGTGTAAGAAAAAGTTCATGCTCAGCTCACCAGCTCGTGTGAACAGGTGCCTCTGCTTCCTGGAAGTGGCTCTGTAAGTCACAAAAGCAGTGACAGCAGCTCTCAGTGATGCCCCCACGGCCTTCACGGCCGCCTTGTGGGGACCTTCAAATATGCCTCTGCGGTCTCTGTCTGGCTTTTCGGGTGGAGAAGCTGACCTGTCCAGCAGGGGAGAAGGCAGCCGCGGTGGTCACAGGTTTGAGCCCCAGCTCTCTGATTCCGAACTCAGTCCTCCTTCCTCACTCCAGACCGAGGTGTGACACCTGCAGGGGTACAGCCTCAGGAACACGCCCCTCTAGGGGTCTCACAGAGGGCGCTCACGAGGAGAGCCACATTCAGAACGAACTGCGGAGCGCACCCCGCAAAACGCGGCCCGGGCCGTCCTCTGGGCTGTCCTCAGGGGGCCTCCCAGACTTCTCAGGCTGCTCGCTCTCTGTCCCAGGTACGAGTGATCATTTGCTGTGCGGCGTACTAGTCCGGCTGGCTCCACGCCGAGGGACGTGTGCATCCTGCAGGTGACGCGGGCGGCTGAGCCCCTGTGGCACAGGGTTCCGCAGCTCGGCTGCACCACAACGCCCTTATTCCTCCAGTCGCCAGTGAGAATTTGAGCAGGTTTCAGGTTTCACAGCCGTGAAGGGCGCCCTGGGCAGGAGTGTGTGTGCATTGCTGGTGGTGCAAACACAGTCGGCCGTGTGCTCAGCCCCAGGAGGTGCTTCCGAAGGCGTTCCCAGGGGGACTTCCCAATCTTACACGGGTTCCCCATCTCTGTTGCCATTGCACAGACAGGGGGCAGAGCAGGCAGGTGTGCTGGGGAGCATGCTTTAGGGTCTGGGGCCAGAGCTGTGAAAACCTCCCTGAGCAAAGCCATGGACAGACACACAGAGTCCAGGCAGGCTGGTCCCACCCACAGTGGGGGCATGCAAGGTGAGTGGCGGGCAGGGCAGACTTGGGGCCCACAAGGTGGGGGTGCACAGAACATCTGCTCTGGACCCCTGAGCTGTGGCAAGAAGGGAAGGTTTGCCCCCTGAGATTGAGGTGGAGACAGGGTGATATTATCATGGGGTGTGGGTGACGGTGAAGGAGAACTCCTGGCTGGGGCAGAAATGCCCCCTCCCCACTGCTGAGAGAGGTTGAGAACAGCTGGGGGATTCTGAGGGGTCCTAGGGGCCACCAGTAGCCAAAGCACCCCACTAACCAGGGCTCCTCCATCACCTGAGAGGCTGAGTTCACAAGGAAAACACTCTCTGGCTAGAGCTCAGGCACCTTCCTTATTTGTATTTCTGCAGCTGTTTCATCCCCAACATCAAAGCTTCTGGCTTGCCCGCTCTGCCATGGGGTCTGGATGGAGAATGTCACATCATGGGTCCTTTCACATCTAAGCACAGATGCGGGGGTGCCCAGCCTAAAGGCAGGCAGACCCCTTCTTCCTCCCACTCCTCAGGGCAAACTCAGGCCCTGGGAGATTTCAGCAAAGTGCTGGTGGATCAGGAGCACTGGGGTCTGCACATTACTGCCCACTCCGTAGGATGGTAGAGACAACTTTCCTGAGCAGGGGGACAGATCTGCTGTGCTGTGTCATCAGTCCTGGAGCCGCCCCTGCCGCAGAGCCCAGCTGTACACCATGGGGACGAGTGGATGTGGGGTGGCTGTTGAGGGTGGTGGAAGGAGCACCTTTTAGGGCTGATGGGAGAAGCCCCTTCACCTAGATGAGTCACCAGAGGCCCGAGGACTTGAGTCACTTATACATGGTGACAAAGCTGGTCTGAAGCGACGAGGTCATCTACCCTCACAGCCCAACTTCTCCCACCACCCAACCTCAGGAGCTGAGTCCCGTCAGCTGACCCGGCGGGTACATTGTGTCCTTTTCCCCTACTACACTCCCATGAAGAAGACGGGAACATCTCTCTCCGGACACTGACACCAAATGAATCCTGGACATGAGACCTCAGGAGGCTGAAGAAGGTAAAGTGTCAGATTGTGAGTGCTATGTTACCCAGCAGAACGGGGATGGGGACAGTAGACCTCAGAGTAGAGGAAACTGTTGGCGACATGGCCACACTGCCCTATGGCAGGAGACTTCTTAGTCAACATTTAAAAATAGGTTATTTGCCTATTCTGGGCCCAAATGGCACCTCACCATCAGGTGGTGATGTGGTAGTTCTCAGCTTCCCACTGCATAAGAAAAAAATGGGAGTGTGGGAGATCCTCGGTACCGAAAATTCAGGTAGACATGCACACTCTTGCTAGAATCAGAGAAGAATGCCCCTTAGGCTCAGGACCTAGGCTAGTGGCCTTTGTTTGCTCTGCCCTAGAGATAGAATGACCTAAGCTCATCAGGGAGGGAGAAACAAGTGTCCTCCCTCCCATAGATCCGTCGTATGCGCTGACACAAGATTCATACAACCAAGATGCCTCACCATGGGAGTCGTCCTTTTCCTTGGCCTGTACTTTCTGAGGTGGGTGGGAGAGATCCATGTCCCCACACACTGTCCTCACCAGACAAATCCAAATTTCATAAAATCACTGTGCAGGAAGCTCCACAATGAAGCCCTCTGTGCAGGAATCTACTGTAGACAGCTCAGCCGGGCTGCAGGCTGCGGATTCTCATGCATCATGAGTGTTGGATGAATCGGATGACTAGGCACAGGGCAATGACAAGACTATGTATTCACACATCTGCTAGTCCAGCTGGTCATTCTACGTTCGTCCACCCAGGCATGCATGTGTCCATTATCAGCCAGCCAGCCATCTATCCACTATCATCTATCCATAATCTATTATTCTTCTATCCATTATCCATCCACCTACATCCACTATCTTCTAGCCATAATCTATCATTCATATATCCATTATCCATCCATCCATCCCTCATCCACCCACCTATCCACCCATCCCTCATCCACCTATCCATGTATTCATCTATCCATCCATCTATCATCCATCCACCTATCTGTTCATCATCCATCCACCTATCCATCCATCTCCCATCCACCTATCCATCTATCCATTCATCCATCATCCACCCACATATCCATCCATCATCCACCCATCAATCCATCCATCCATCATCCACCCACCTATCCATCCATCATCCACCCATCAATCCATCCATCCATCATCTACCCACCTATCCCTCTATCCATCCACCCATCATCCACCCATCCATCCATCCATCCATCATCCACCCACCTATCCATCCATCATCCAGCCACCTATCCCTCTATCCATCCACCCATCATCCACCCACCTATCCATCCATCATCCATCTATCCATCCATCCATTCACCCACCCACCTATTCATCCATCATCCATCCATCTATCCATCCATTCATCACCTATCCACCTATCCATCTATCCATCCATCCATTGTCCACCCACCTATCCATCCATCATCCATCCACCATCCATCTATCCATCCATCCATTCACCCATCCACCTATCCATCCATCATCCATCCATCTATCCATCCATCCATCATCCACCCACCAATCCATCCATCATCCATCCATCTATCCATCCATTCATCATCCATCCACCTATCCAACTATCCATCCACCCACCTATCCATCCATCATCCATCCATCTATCCATCCATCCATCATCCACCCACCTATCCATTCGTCTATCCATTCATCTGTCATCTGCCCATCCACTTGTTCACCCATCAAATACGCTTGACACATCTCTCATGAGACAAGCACTCTTTTTAGCAGTTGAACAGAGAAAAAAATGATCCAAATTTTCTGTACTGGTAAAATTTGTTATTTTAGTGTGTAGAAATAAGAAAAATATATACATAAGTAGGATGTAAATGACATTAGGCGAAAAACTATTGGAGAGTAAAACAAACAAGGCAAGGAGTAGAGTGTGCCTAAGGGTGAGGACATTGTGGCTTTAGTAAGGTGATCAGCAAAAGGCCCCAAGAAGATCCCGGAGGCGAGGGGGGAGCGTCAGGCCCAAGTGGTGCGGGTGGGGGTTACAGTGGGCACAAACACTCTGATTCAGTGGCTGGCAAGGGAGAACAAGGGGGCCAGTTCACCAGGCAGGGTCAGATTGGGGAGCATCATGGTTAAGAAATAAAAGCAAGCAAAGGAGAAGGGGGTGAGAAGGGGATCAGAGCAGACAGGTGACATAATCTGCCTTATATTTTTAAAGATCCCTTTGGTCCTGAATTGAGACTTGTGAGATGAAGTAACAAACATAAGAAGCCATGCTTGCTCACTTCTGCTTACCAAGATAATTTCACAAAGCCCCTGGCTCTGTGACAATATGCAGCTCTTTGGAAAAATGCTTTGAAGACAAAAGGGGACCCAGCACACAGTCCCAACATCTCTTGCCTGAGTCACCATATTCTTTAAAAGATAAATGAGCCCAGGCTTTTCTTCTCCTACACATGGGATAACTTCCGACAGGATTGGCAATTAGGACTCCGCCAGCTGTGACCAGGGGCACCCTCCAACTACGATATGGTTTGCAGGACTGAAGCTCCACCCCCATGGATGGAGGGACGTTTCCCAGCTCCTCAGTCCAGTCCACAGTAAGAATTCTGAACACACTAACTTTAGTTACTTAAGAGCTTGACTATTTTCTTAAGTCAAATGTGGAAAGCAATGAGCATAGATGGAGATGACAATGATTTCAGTGGAAACGGCAGTGATCGGACCATAGTGGGGCCAGCAGGGGAAGAGAGAACTGCTCAGATTCTGTGTAAAATCTGAGGGGACAACCTGCCTGCCCCAGCATCCAGTCAGTGACGGGATGACAGAGGGAGTGAGAAAGAAAGAGAGCTTAGGAGAGCAAGGAGGGCTCCGACCTCCGTCCTGACCACCCAGGGTGCGGAGCTCCCATTGTGGGGGCAGGCAGGACGGTGGGGTGGCTAAGAGTTCGGTTTGGACACTTTCGTCCAAGTGTATGTCAGCCACTAGATGTTATCCTAGGTGTCCAATACCCCAACCAGGCCTGATGGCAATCACACATTTGCTTAGGGAGGCCATTTTTAAGTAGGCATAAGCCAAAATTTCCATTTAGGGCCATATCATATCTACAAAATAAAGGGGAAAGGACATTTTCTCAAGGAAAGTAAGTGAGATTCTACATTGGAATATAATCTAGTGACAGAAAGAAATAGATAAAGAATTTCGATCAAGTTCTCGTGGCAAGTAGCTGTGATAAGAGGGCACAGGGAGAGGGGAGTGGCGTGTCCTAAAAGGGTCTAGGGGCTGGTGTCAGATCTTCCACCTTCCTCACCCCCCCGCCAGCTCTAGTTGACAAGTGTCTGATGGGGGTGGTGGTGCTGGCCTCTTTGATTATAAAGGTAAAAAAACATAAGCTGCTTATCATGGGGCCCAGCTCCTGACACCAGCTCTCTAAATGCCTGGAGGAAAAAGAGAAATGAAGGCAGCTGAGGTTAATAAAGTCATTGGTACGTAGCTGAGTCCCTTTCAGGGACCTCGTAAAATCAGGCGGAAACCAACACTCAAGTGTAATGAAGACACCTGGTACCAAGATCAAGGGCGATGGCAGGGAGATTGAGGTGAAGGTTGTCTAACAACCAGGGGGAGTGGAGATGTGGGCCTGGCCTCAGACTCCACTAAGCCTAAAAATGTGAGAAATGAAGAATAACTACTAAAATAGTAAATGTATAACCTTCAAATCATAACAAAAGTAGGAAAATAAGACAATTCAATAAAAACAATATAAGAAAAAATGAAATACACAAAAATAGACAAAAGAAGGTACCCAGTAGGAAGATAAGAGTGAACCCCAATATTTCAATAATCGAAATTCATTCTAAACAAGACACCCCAAACAGGAATGCACTGTGCTGCTCCGTCACCTGGAAGTGGCCCAGAACACAGTAACAGGACAAGTTTGACACAGTAGGGAGTGAAATCCTTTGTACTGGCCAAAAGTGAAAAATAAAGCTCAGAATGAAATAGTGTAAATATACCGAGATCATATAAGCAAAACTTAAGGCAAAAAGCATTATTATGAATAAGGAGGGCTGGTTCAGAATAATTGAAAGACTAATTCATGAGGACCAAACACCAATAATGAGTAAGTATGTGCTTACTAATATTCTCCAACTAGAGCAGATCTACATGGAGTTATAAGAAAACTCTGAAGCACACATGTGTGCACACACACTCCCCATCAGGTTAGATTTTAATGCACACTGAGTAACTGATGGGCCAAGTTGACCGAACATTCATATGGGCAGAGAGCAGGGACCTGCTCCTGCCTGGTTTTGTTAATAAAGTTTTATTGACATACAGATGCACCTGCTCCTTTATTTCTTTATTGGTTTGGCTTCTGTCATGCTACAGGGAAAGAGGAGAGTTGTTGTAGCAAAGAACACAGCACCTGCAATGCAGAATTTTGCCAACCCCTGACACTAAGATTAGAAGAGAGCGTAATGAGTAAGCTTGGACGCATAAACATAACCAGAACCTCGGCCATGTTGCATGAGAATAGGGACACATTCTGGGAAACGCATCACTAGGTGATATTGCCATTTGTGTAAACACACACAGTTGGCTCACCTAGGCTGCACCGGGGCACACCTGCACTGGTGTGACTGTGACTGCAAAGCCCGGGCTGGGGGAAGCCATAACACAGAGGTAAGTATCTGTGCCCAGACAGACCCAAGAATAGACGAGGTGCGGAAGAGATACAGTGTGCCAGCTGACGGGGCTGCCGTCTCCCACTGACTGGAACACTGTTTATACAGCAAGTCTGTGAATCTTTATGTCAAGAGCACACAGGACGGTTGCAGAACTAGAGCACATTCCAAGTCACAAAGAAGTCTCAAAACTGCTAACAACATCAATATCGCACAGATCATGTTCTCTGATTATAATGCGATAAAAATTCATCTGTAAATGATTTGTGGGTGAGAGAAGATAAGCGAATGGAAAAGAGGACAGATTTGAAACCAAAAATTAATGAAAATGCTATTTATCAAAATGTGTATGATGCCTGGAAAGCGGCGCTTGGAAGAAAATGGATACCTCCAAAGGGGCTGTGTTTGACGAGGGAAAAATGATAAAATTAATGATTGAAATGTCCTACTCAAAAAATTAGAAAAAGAATAAGATAAAGCCAAAGAAAGTAGAAGGGAACATGATTTAAATAAGTAAGTGGATGTGAGTGGAAAACAGGTCTCAGGAGGCAGCTGCTGGCCTTGCCGGGCCGAGCAGCCCAGGCCCAGGGTCCTGCTCGGGGGCCCAGCGTCCTCATGCAGAAGGTGTGGCCTGGTGTCCTGGTCTTGAAAGGGGAACTTTCTATCACTTGACATAAGCTGGGATTCTAAACTTGGAAAGGAGCTGAATTCTGCATGCCCTATAAAACCCTACGGTCAGGGGCTAAACTTCATCACCCAAAAATGAGACATGGAAATCCTCACTGCAGGTGAGCTCATTTGGGAATAGGGTCTTTATACAGGGAATCAAGTTCGAATGAGATTGTGAGGGTGGGGCCAAACCCGTTTTTACTCCTGTCTTTGCAAAAAGATTCCATTGGGTCACAAGACAGAGAGGCACAGAGGGCAGACAGCGTGCAGAGATGGAGCGGGGGGGTGATGCTTCATGCCGAGGGGCGGCAAAGGGTGCCGGGAAACCCTCACCCCCCCCTGCAGGCCACGGGCCGCATGAAGGTCATGGGAGCACTGTTGGCTTGTTTATGCTGTGGGATACTGTGAAAATTACGCACAGACTTTTTTTCTTTTTTTTGCTCATGAGCTTTCATTAGAGTTTGTGTATTTTATGTGTGGCCCAAGGTAACTCTTCCTCAGAAAAGAAAAATGGCTGGACACCCCTGGGAGAGAGTGTGACCATGTGGCCACCAGGATTCCTGACTTGTAGCTGCTAGAACAGTGAGGCAGTGAGCTGTTGGTCTCCTCCACCCAGACTGTGGCCGGTGGCTGCAGCAGCCCCAGGGAACACACACATCCTCGAAGGACCTCACTGGCTCTGTGACCCAGGACACAGGGTCTGCCCCTCAAGGCCTCTCTGCTGTTTGGGCTTAGGGTGTGGACTGGAGCCCGTCGGGGGCACACTGTGGCCTCACACCCCTCATCCCCTCCTGTCGTGTCATGCTCCTCCCATACCCTGACCTGCCCACAACATGCTCCCTGAACCACTGTCCCTGCCGTGTCCGTACTGCTCCCATGCCCTGACCTGCCACAACATGCTCCCTGGACCACCACCTCCATGTTATTTATTCTACCACAGTGTCAGTTCCAGGAGCCGAGGGCCACCTCCTCCTGCCTCATCTCAGCAGCCAGTCAGAGCTCCACCAATGTTTGTTGAATGAATAATAAAATGAATGAAATAATGCAATTTGTAAAACCCACATTAGTATCTGGAATAAAATACAATAATTATAAAGATCAGGGGACACAATGGACGTCCAAAGCAAACTCAGGTGATTTATCACAAAACATAGCAAGAAAACACTCAGCATGCCAGATACCTGCCTCACAGCCACTGTCATTATTAAAAATCTGAAATGGCATAAAACCAGATGCATTGAGAGGTGAGAGGTCTGCAAAAAGCAGAAACAGAATCTAATATATTGAGAGATTTCATAGAAAACCAAAGAACTCTTTTAATTCAGTGTGAAAATGATGGTTTAGCATCCCAATTTAAAAGAAAACTGAACTCTCATGTCGTACCACACACAAAAATAAGTTAAAACGAAGAAAGGAAATGTGTAGAATAAAAATTGAAAAATACATTTGTACCTCTTTTGTGCATTTATAAAATAATTTCAAGTAAAGTCCCTTTCCTCTTCCTCTTCCCAAAAGTCTAACAACAAAGCTTATTCCTTTGTGAGCAGAATAAAAAAAGGAAGGAAGGAAGGAAGGAAGGAAGGAAGGAAGGCCTATTGATGTGTTGCACTGCACTGGGGGGATATAAAAAGATTAAAGTATACCCACCTCTCCCTCCTCTGGGCCAAAGACACAATACTATTAGGAGTCTAGAACTTCCTCCCACAGCAACTGGGGGGCAAGGGCCCTGTCCCCCCAGCAGGGTTGAGTCTTGAGACGTCATCTACATGGGCTGAGTATCAATACCAGAAAAAAGGACATGGGCACCTCGCCCACCCTCCCTCTCATCCATTTGGGGTGTGCCTTCCTTATTTCCTCTTGGCCAAGGGGTACCCTCAGAAGTCAGTCCTGGGCAGCACAAGCAGGTCACAATGTCCCCACTGAGTCCATGTTCCCACCCCCTCTTGGCCCAGCAGAAACACGGAACATTCTTCACAAGCCCTTGTCTCCTACAACCGTTCCACCAGAGCGTCTTCCAGTTCTTCTCTGAGAGGTGTGAGGATTTATTTATAATTAGCTCAACTCCTCTTCCTTTTTAGGGAGAAAACATTGGCAGATCTACAAATCAATATCTTTCCCTTTCAAGATTGCGTTGATCAGCACCAAATTATCTCAGTTTCGTGACACAAACTTTGATGGAGGACACTCGCCACCCAAGCCCCAAGTAAGTCAATACAAGCTTCGCTTTGGTTTTCCAGGGAAGAACACCACTCGTATCCCGCAGAATAAATTTACTGTGTCTGACCCCATAAATTCCTTGACCTCTCTCATCCTTCAGGGGTTACCTGACCATGAACAGAATCTCTAATTTATATTAGCACAATTAAATGGGATCGTTCTATTGCCCTTGTGTATTTCTTTTGACAGTCAAGTCCCCTAAAATTTCTTTAGTAAAACGATTCTAATCATATATACAATAAAGAATGAAACACAAACCCAAGAACTCACCTCTCAGACGTAAATGATGCTTCTGTTTCATCATAATTACTTCATGCTGGGAAACAGGATTCTGCTGGATTCACCCCTCAGTCTTCACCTTCACTGTGACATGAGTTAAAGAGAGATTTGGGGTTCAGATAGCTAGAACTACAGGGGCATCTTTGTCACACCGACAGGCTGGTCTGGGGTGCAGCACTGCTACAGGAGGTGACCACCTAAGTGGGTTTGCTAACTCCACATGGATCAATAAAATAGAATATCACTTGGCCACAAAAATGAACAAAGTACTGATGTTTGATACAAGGCAGATAAATCTCGAACGCATTGTGCTACACCAAGCGACAGAAGATGGTCACAAAATGTTTGATTCCAGTTGTATGAAATGCCTGGAATTTGCACACCTACACAGAAAGGAAGGGACTAGAGTTTGCCAGGGGCTGGCCTTGGGGTGAATATAGGCAGTGACTGCCAACAGGTTCAAGGTTTCTCTTTGCGGTGATGAAGAGGCTCTAAAGTTAGATGGTAGGGTGGTGACACAGTCTGTGCGTGTGTAAAACCCACTAGATTGTACACAAAAGGGATGATTTTTTGTTATGTGAATTGTTTTAATAAAGCTATTACAAAACGGGCTGTGTTGTCCAAACTAGCTCGTGTGCCATGGAGAAGCAGAGACTTACAGACACGTGACAATCAGAGTGCCTATCCCAGTCTACACACACGTGTAGAGGCCACTCAACAGGATTGTAACCCATCACGTGACTTCTGGCTCTGGCCATGGCAAAGTAGCTTACACTGAACTAATCTTCCCATCAGTAGAATTACAAACCCTAGATTAGTTCTGAAGACAAGCATCTAGATAATTATAAAGACAACCATCAGAAGGCACGAGAATGTGCAAAAAGAAGCATAAATTGGACACATCTGGTGATGGGCAAAAGGCGAAAACAGCCCTCCAGGGAGATATCAAAGGCAAACCCACAGCTCTGAAGTATTTTTCTTTCTTTTCAACTTTTTTAGAGAAATGTACATTTAAAGCAAAAAGAATGACCTATTTTGATGTTTATATCATGTATAGAAGAAAAATATATAACGACAAGAGCCTGGTAGGCCAGGGTGAGTAGAAGGCTCTTGTGTCATGCATTAAAGGCATGTGATTTATTCAAGATTGGCTCTGATAAATTAAGAGTGAATATTACAATCTCTTGAGCAAGTACTAAAAAAGAATTAGAACAGGCATCAGTAAAAAGCAAATTGAGAATATAGAATAGAATACTAAAAAGTACTTGACTAAACCCCCCAAAAATAGGAAATAAAAAAAGCAAGGTGCCTGTGGCTCTTTGAGTTGGGCGCTGGCCCCATGTGCTGAAGGTGGCGGGTTCAAGCCCAGCCTTGACCGAACTGCAAAACAGAAAAATAGCCAGGTGTTGTGGCAGGTGCCTGTAGTCTCAGCTACTCGGGAGGCTGAGGCAAGAGAATCACCTAAGCCCAGGAGTTGGAGGTTGCTGTGAGCTGTGTGATGCCACAGCACTCTACTGAGGATGATAAAGTAAGACTCTGTCTCTAAAAAAAAAAAAAAAAAGCAAAGAACAAAGTGCAGGGGAGGTGATGTAGCAAGTAGTATAAAGAGGTACACTTAGCCCAACATTCCTGTAATTACAATAAATGTAAGTGGATCAAATACTCAATAATAAATTAAGTGTATTGACTAGATTAAAATCGCGAGATGCAACTATACCCTGTCTATGGGGAGCATTTTAAGCGGAAAGACGTAGATCAGACGAGAGCAAAAGGATGGAAACAGATGGAGCATACAAACAAGAAGAAAAGGAAATGGTGGCTGTACCCACAACTGACACAGAAAGGTTCAGAGACAAGGGTGCATAGAGGCAAGGGAGGCATTTCCCAGTGAACACCAGAAAACTTCATCAAGGAGTTAAGAAATACAAATCAAGAGTTAATGTGTGTGCATCTATTAATTAAGCTTCAAAATAAATGGAGCAACAATTAACAGGATGAAAGGGACAAAAAGAAAATTCCCTAATAAGAACTGGAAACTATAACACCTTCACTCAGCAAGTGATAAAAAAGGAGACAAAAGCAAAGATACAGTGAAAACACAGAAGGTCTACACAAGACAGCTGGCCGCTCGGACCTGATTAGAACTGATGGGGAAACTCTTGGCCACTGCAGAATATACTATCTCCTCAGGTGCACATCACACTTTTATCAATACAGGTCCTATTCAGGATCATAGGTCAAGTCTGATAAATTTTATCAGAATCAAATCATACAGAGTATTTGCTTAGGAAAACACGTGAATTAAGTCAAAATCTATAATGATGATATACCTAGAAAAATGAGTGAAGATTAAGATGACAATTCTCCCTGCTGATCTATAAATTGAAAGCAATCTCAGTCAAAATCCTAGGAAGTTTAATTGAAATTGACAAGGCGAGACCAAAATCCATGCAGACGTGTAAAAGTGGGAGGACAGCTTTTGCAATTTTGGAAAAGAAGAAATTTGGAGTATTTTTGCTACCTCGTTTCAAAATCTCCTATACAGCTGCAGTCATCAAGATGGTGTTGAATAGTCTCAAGTCGGGGCCAACAGTTGAGTGGAACAGAACGGAAACCAGTAATGCATAGACAGACATGGGGTCTGGTACTTGATCTTACATACTTGTTTCCATCATTAATTCTAACATATCTAGAATTAATGTTGGTGTGTATTGAGAGGTAGGATCACTGCTTTTTTTCCCTCAATATATTAGCCAATTATCCCAGAGGACTGCAATATAAAAATCCAAACTTCCACAAAAATGTATGTATTTAGGGGCAGCGCCTGTAGCTCAAGGGAGTAGGGAGCCAGCCCCATATATCAGACGTGCCAGGTTCAAACCCAGCCCCGGCCAAAAACTGCAAAAAGAATGTATGTATTTGATTTCATGTTCTTGTTATTCCAATTAAAGAAATAAATATTTACATTTAAAACCGCAAAGGGTCATGGTGGTGCTGATGCTCCCAGTGTTGTCAGCATCAGTGATGTGATGTCAGATGTCACGATGCAGGTTCACTGTCTGTCCTGTGACAGTGGGGGTGGGGTGAGAGCGCTCTGCCCACAGAGACATTCCAGGGTCCCGGCTCCTTTCACTCTGTCATCCCAGAGCCTCGAATTCCCTGCTGAACTCTCTTCATCTGGGAAGATGCACAGGATTGGAAGAGCAGACTTCAGGGTCAGACCTAAAAAGAGTGGGCACCCTCCGGCCCCTTCCACTGGCCAGACCCAGTCATATGGACCGCTTGTGGCAAAAGCAGGTGGGAAATGCAGGCCACAAGGGCGTGAAAAGGTGCACGCACAGCCTGTGCCCACCGGGCTGGCTGGGAACTTTCTCTGTGTCAGCTCTGCTCTGTCCTCAGCAGAACCCCCCATGGGGCAGGGAGGGGAGCCACCATCACCATCTCACAGAAACGCTGACTCTGGCAAGGAGGGAGCCAGGGTCAGGGCAGCGAGGATGGGGACGAGGGTGAGGGGACTCAGGAGACATCATCAGAGAACGGAGAGTCAGTAGACTGGGAAAGGCGCAGAGAGAGACAAGAACACCCTACAGAGAACTCTGAGTTATAAACTTGAAGGTCGGGGCTGGAGGGGGTAGTGCAGACGGAGAAGGGCCGGCCCAGGAGACACGGAGGGGAACCACACAGAGGCCTGCAGGGCCTGCCACTGCCCCACTTGGGGGATGACCAGATCAGGGTGCCACGCCCGCTGTGCTCCGAGGAGCTGGGGACCGTCCAGCGTGTTGTGTAATCCCTCTGAGGGTTGCCTCCTCTTTAGTAAAATGTCTTCAGCACTGGTGAGAAGCTTGCATAAGAAGAAGGGGTAGCAGGAAGGGTGAGGGGCATCTACCTTGCAGCGAGGGCAAGCGGCGTCCGTCAGCCTTGCCATCTTATCCCAGCGCCCCGACGCCTGTGCGGGGCCTGCAGTGCCAGCCCGGCTGCCAGCTCCCCGTCCTCATGCTAATCTTGAGCAGAGAGAACAGGAGCGGAAAAGTACCAGGACGCCGTGCTACAGCCGCGGAGAGGCAGCGTCCCCAGAGTCCCTGAGCACACTTGGCTTGTTTGTCCCTGAAAGAGTGAGTTAAATTCTTAAAGACAGGACACGTTGTCCTGAGAGGCTGATTTGCAATTTACTTGAATGTAAAAATAACCGGACAATCATAATTTCTCTCTTGAATCTTTCTCATCCTGTAAGAAATAAAATTGTTATGTGTTATAATAAAGATTGTATTTTTGTATCTGTGGCTTTTATGAAGTGCTAACAACTGTCGTGGGCGAATTCTTTGAAAAAAACCAAAAGACAAATCATGGGAAAAAATAGTTTGCAGCTCTTGAAACAGACCTTAGATTAAAACTTAGTTGACTAAGTGCGACCGCTGAGTCTTGCTTTGCCTTTATCCCTGGGTTTATTCATACCTTGCCCTGTTTCAACGAGGATTTAAGGAGGGACACAGGGTCAGGGCAGGGAAGCCTGACCCCCTGGGATGACAGCCTCACCCTCCGTGCCAGGATAGCCCCTGGGAAGTCATAGAGGAGACATGTGACCTGCCTGTTATGGCATTTGACAGTGAGCTGCTGACTTGGTGCACATGCGCTAACGAGCATGGGCTCACTTAGTCACCAACGGCGTCTGCTGAACCGGGCTGAGAGTCTCATGCAGCAGAGGGGGTGACACGGATGGTGCCCCCTGTGATCTCCCATTCCCAGGCCCTCTGCCTACAACTGTCTCAGCCCCACCCAGCCTCCGAGATCACCCCTGTGAGCCCCGTGCCCAATGGGAGCCAGCAAATGTGAAGCAGGCCGAGGCCAGTAGGGCGTATGATCTTTCTGAGCTCTCAGAACTCTGTCGATGCCACAAGGGAGACTCTGGATGTCTGCTGGAGGGCAGCCGTGCAGTGCAGAAACAAGGCCATCTTGGAACACCACCGGCAGCCAGACCGAGAGACAGCCAAGCACACATGCACCACCAGCCCAGACGGGCCCAGAGCGGTGGGAAGGCACATACACCGTGAAACCTCACGTGACCGTTTCTTTAAGACCTCGTCTCGCGACCTCCTCTGCTTTGCTCAGAGGCGGCCCAGAGCAAGCTTGAGGTGTTACACCGACCCTAACCTCCACTTAGGAGCCCTTACCCCAAGTCATAACAACAACAACTCCAGATGTTTTCACAGGTCCCTGTGGGACAAACTCACCCTGGTGTGAGCACCAGGCTCTCTAAGCTTGGGGTCGGTCGTCTGTTAAGTGGCAGCTGACCCCTGCACATGACCTCTGCATGTGATCCCTACACGGAACACAGAGTTGACCCCACGATCGCACAGTTCAGAGCAGAAACCGTCACACCCTGTGGGTTCTCCCAGTTTTGTGCTGCCGCTTCTGGGATTCTGGCCGCCCCTGTTGAAGCGCCAGAGCACCCCACCTACTGTGAACACCCCATGGCTTCTCTTGACCCTGCCGTCCCCCGTGGGTGCCCCTCTCCTCACCTGCTCAACTCGGTTCTTCCTAGGGTGGGAAGTCAGGGAACGTTTACTGAGTTCACAGATGCAGACAAAGGTCCAGTGTGGGGACAGCCAGCCTGGAGGTGAGAAGACACCTGTCCCACAGTGGGGGCAGCAGGCCATTACTGGGTCTCTGCACGGCACACCTCAGGGCTGCCGGCCCCTCTGTGGGAGCAGTGGGTCATTGCTGCTGTCACAGTCTTTCCTCACCAGGCCTGTGACGTTCTTTTGCTTTCCCTTTCTGTGGGTCAAAAGTTAGCAATAGACCACTTTGCACCAGCTGGTGCTCACTGGTGTCCTTGGAGGTCACCCAGCCGCTCTGTTGGACCCGTCTAGGAGAGCCTCGGGGAGTCACGAGGCGGCAAGCACACCTCTCCCCTCTTCTGGTTTCCCTCCGCCTGGCCCTGGGGGTGGCCTGGCCTTTCCCAGCATGGCCTCCTCTGCCTGCTGGTCAGCTCAGCCCTGGCACCACAGACACCTGCCTGTGGGGAGCTGTGAGCCACAGAGGCCGCCTGCCCAGCTCTGGTCACACATGCCTGGTATCCTTCTGAAGTCCTTCAAGGCCTAGCCAAAATCGATGGCAAAGTTGGGGTTGGTTGTCCCTGATGGGCCCTGAAGGTACCGGGACGTGACGGGAGAAGCAGGTGGTATCTACACTGACTTCCGATTTTATTTAGAAGGAAACTGAGGTAAGAAAGGACGAGTCAGGTGGGGCGGCAGGGGTGTGGCCTGGCCCTGGCAGTCCTGTCCTCAGTGTCCCTGACACCCTGCCCTTTACAGGAAAGGTCTAAGGAAAGGTTGTGTCACGGTTGCTATTGGCCCCGGGGTCCTCTTACTTAGGAAGCTGGGCTGGGGTGTCCCGAGGAGGCCGGTGGGGAGGGACGGTGGATGGCTGAGGAGGCCGGTGGGGAGGGAAAGTGGTGGCCACTCTGGAGTGTCTCGCAATGTGGTGGCTGAGAATGAGATGTGGAGATAAAATACATGCAGTGTGGAGGGGGCCAGGGTCACTGGTGCCTGTCCTCAGCTGGCCCAGCCCCTAGACAGAGGTAGGGGTAGCTTGAGAGGGGAGGCCTCAGGATAAGCCCCTGGGAGTGGGCCCTGCTGACCGTCCCATCCCGTAGTGTGGACAGCAGATGAGCCCAGGTCCCAGGGAGTGGCCCTGACCACCCCTCTGGGCCCCTAACGCTGGTCACCTCCTGTCAGCCCTCTGAACCTTCTAGGAGTCAGCACCTCCCCACTGGACAGGTAAGAAAATCCAGGGTCCCGGGCAGCAGAAACACCCGCCCCACACAGGGCCTCGTGTCCCTCAGACCTTCTCCGTTCTCCTTTTTCAGACTGACGGACTACGGTTGTCACGGACTCATCATGCTGGACAATTCCCCGAGTTTCAGTAACCAACAGCCATGACTCAGCAGCAAGATGGGGCTCAGCGCGGGGGCAACAGTGCTCCACTGGGCCCTCCGCTCAGCATCTGACCTTGGGGGAATATGGGAGGGTGGGTGACTCAGAGTCACTCACCGTTTCCCTTTTTCAACTGCCACCTGTCCCCTCCACCCCAGGGCTCAGGGTGGCCACATCCTGGGGAAGCTCTGGGGACTGCAGGGTGGAATGAGCCCTCCTTGCCTGGGACCTTGGGGCAGACCAGCTCCTCCTGCACCCGCGGGGCTCCTGGATTCTGGCCACGCGGGTGCTATGTGAGTTACCTGGTAGGTGGCCACTTGCCACCTCCTCTCTCCGTCCCCAGCAAAGCGCTGACTCAACCATCCCCGGGTGGGGACTGGGATCCCAGTTCTAGGTGGGACTCGCGAGCCTGGAGGGCGAGACCCTGTGCTGGTGCAGGGCTTCCTGCTGGCAGGGCACTCAGCTACGTGACCCAATGAACGAGCGAATGGAATCGGGCCCCTTCCCAGCAGTGAGGTGCAGCTCAAGCAGCCTCACCACGGGGGGATATCATGAGGCAGCTGCTGGACGTAGGGGAACTGGCTTTAATTAAGTGTGTTTGTCTCCTCATTGAAAAAAGAAAAAGAGACGTCTCCCTGGACCAGTGAATGTTGAGGGGCCTTTCTGGAAAAGGGGTCATGATGGATGTGATGAAGGGATTCCTGGGGTTCAGAATGGGCTCTAAGCCCCATTGGAGGTGTCCTTATAGGGAAAGACGGGGGGAGACGTGAGAGTCACACCTAGAGGACAGATGGCCATGTCATGATGAAAGTAGGGGTGGACGGATGCCCCCATTTTGTTTTTTTACTTCAAAATAAGATATGTGCAGTGGGCATAGGAATTTGTTCATAGTTGTTGTTTTTTTTTAATCTACAGTCTGCCCTTAAATAGTCTGAGGGGTAGTGAACTAGTCCCCTGTTTAAAAAGTTTGAGGACCCCTGACATAAATGTTATGTGTAATGTGTATAATGTGTGAATTTTAAGTGTGACATATAAATTTTCTTTTTTTTAAGCCTCACTGTGTCACCCTGGGTAGAGTGCCACAGCATCATAGCTCACAGCAACCTCCAACTCTTGGGCTTAAGTGATTCTCTTGCCTCAGCCTCCCAAGTATCTGAGATTACAGGAACTCGCCACAACATCCAGCTATTTTGTTGTTGCTGTTGTTGTTGTTGTAGTTGTAGTTGTCATTGTTGTTTGGCAGGCCTGGGCAGGTTTGAACCCGCCAAGTATATGTGACTGGCACCCGACCTATTGAGCTACAGGTGCCGAGCCAATTTTTATAAACAAAAATGTCAACCAACATTCATGTAGGAGCCTCATTCCTTCCACTGTCACTTTAGATTGGTTACATAATCAAGACTTTAGCAAAAAGTCAGTGAAAATGTCAGCTGGCTACATGGAATATTCAGTGAAGAATACAGTGGGGTTTGTTATTATTATTACACATTACGTTCACACGTCCTTTACGTCAGTAAAATGCACACTAACTGTACGTTCTGAAGGCAGAGGCATCTGGACTGGGTTCTAACCCACCCTATCTGGAGCTGAGTTCCCTCACCTGCCTCAGGATTAGATGGATAATGTGACTTTCAGACTTGAAGTGGTCATGACATGAGAGTGTGAACCCTACCTATCCCCCTCTCCCGTGCGTCCTTGCTGTGCTGGACAGCTCTCTCTTCCCCCTTGATCACTGAAGGGGTAGTAGGGCGGGAGGGTCACTCCTTGTGGCCACAGAAGGGACCAAATCCTTGGGTCTGGCACCAGCAGGTTCCCGCTGGCTCACTGCCCATCCAGGCCACCTGCACCTCCATCCCTTCAGCCACTGCTACTATAAGCAAGGGAGTCCCCCCTTTTAAAAGAACCAGAAGTCAATACCTCCTCAAGCATTTTTCTGAAAACCTCAAGAAATGGTGGGACACACAGAGGCCAGGCACTAGATGGGGGTGAGAAGGAGAAACATCAAAACATGGGAAGCTGACTTTTTCGGGAGAAACTCACGGCACAGCAGCCCCATGAGTGAGGTCCAGGGAGCAGTTTAACATGAGGCTCTGAGCACAAGCTTGCAAGCAGGTGCAGGGGTCCCCAGAGTCCCCAGCTCCAGAGCATGGGCAGTGGCCCTCCCTGCTCAGAGTGGGTGACCAAGGACAAACACCAGGACCAGGCAGCTTGGTGCACTGTACCCAAGGATGCCAAGCCATCCTGCTGCCTGGGCCCCTCTGGTTCACGCCTGGGCATCTCTTTCAATCCCAAGCATGCTCTGGCTGGAAGGGCACCTGTCATAAGCAGAAAAAGTCTGTGTTTCTTCTGCTCACCCTTCTTCCTCCTGTTCTTTGCTGCCCTTTCTTGTTCGTCTCTGTGCCTTAACTCTGCTTTTATTTTCTCTGCAGTCCATGTTGATACTCCCAGCTGCACTTCTTCTGCGCTCCCTCAGCACCCTGAGCTACGCCAGTCACAACAGAGTCCCCTGCCGGCTGCCATTCCCCAAACTCTGAGCTCCCTCAAGCCCGGGCCTCACTGTATCCAGAGCACCCAGGATGCTGCCTGCTCCATGGCACGCGCCCTGTGAATCTTCACTGAACATATATGAACAAGCCAATATGTAGAAACAAACCTTAAAAACAAGGTTAGGATCCAAATAACCCTCAAGGAGGCATACATCAAAGTAACAGGCTTCGGGAGTGTGAGTTAACCTCTAAGGCAGTGGTTCTCAACCTTCCTAATGCTGCAACCCTTTAATACAGTTCCTGTGGGTCGTGACCCACAGGTTGAGAAGCGCTGCTCTAAGGACTTAGGAGCTATAACAGCTTTTACTGCATTAAATATAACTGGTCTGAGGAGACTTTGCTGCCCCAAAGGACACTAGAGACTAATTTTAGTTTCAGAAAAAATAAATTGAGGCAATTATCACTTCAAGATTGCTCCTTGGTACCACCCATTTTCTTTAAATTCTACATTAATGCAGCCTGCACTGAGCAAATTTTAATAGTCACTAAAAACAGCAGCTCTCCCGCCTTGAGTGAGGTTATCTTTGACACACATCCCCTGAGCTCAGAGTTCAGATCTCCTTGAAGGAGCAGGCAGTGTCAGCAGCCTCACCTGGGTAGCACAGCCTGACCGGGGGGACAAGCGTCTTACGTTAGACTAAAACCCAGAGTGGTTACCAGCACCAGGTAGGGACCCCCGCAGCACCCACCTGGGCCAAGTAACAGGATGTGCGTGAGCAATGGGAGTCAGAGGGAGGGTGAGCTCAGAGTCTTCATCGCCAGCCGTGCACAAGGGTGGCTGTCCCCAGGCAGTCTTCAGGAGGGCAGGTAGCCCGTCAACAGGCATTTACCAAGTGCTTGTTAGTCACCGACTTTAACGCAGCAAATTATCCTGCATTCTGTGAATCACAGAAAGATTGGCAGCAGGACTTTATGGACTCGTTCTTTCATCTGCTCATCTCTGCAAGTGTCTCTCATTAAGAAGCCAGCACTTTCCGAGAGTCTGGCCGGAAGACAGGTAAATAGCCACAAAATAATGACACGCTGCTGCGATTGCAACTTTGAGGGGGAAAATTCAAAGTATGGTAGGTTAGCGGTGGAGGTCCTGATTCAGCCGAGTAGAAGGGAGAGGTCTACAAATGGATGTTCCATAGAGGTGACACCTGAACCATTCATCCCATCATTTCCTCTGCCAGCAAGCACCAAGGCAATTACTGAGGAAAAGATGCTGTTCCTGGCACTTTACATAAATTACCTCGATTAGCCCTCTGACAGTCTTCCATCTCAAAGAGGAAGAAACAGAAGGTGAGAAAGGTCCCATCACCGGCAAATAGCATCACTAAGATACTTTCACCCAGCAGCGACTGCACCAGCCCTTTCCACAAGCCCACCTTGCCTCTACTCATATCTAAAGTATAAAACATAATAATAGCTGCTGGCTGCACTGGGTCTTTTGAAAATACCTCAAACACACACACACACACAAACCCTCCAAGATTCTGGGTAATTTAAAATGCATGGGCAGGTTCAATAGAAAATATTGAAATTACCTATAGAGATCAAATCAATGAAGAACATACTAAATTCATAAAAGCTGGTTCTTCTCCCAAGGAAAACTCAATTCTGAGAATGTCGGATTGGGGGACATTCTAATTAACAGCACTGTGAGGGGCACAGGTCAGGAGATGAGGCTTTGGCCATTCTTAAATGTAGGAGCTGGGCCAAGGGCTCTGCACAAGGTCGGGTTTCTTACCCTCTGACAAAGGTGAGAATAAGAAATCCATCTGCTACAAAAGGAGGGGTGTGACACTGCCTGCCTCCTCAGCTGTCTCAGGTTAAAAAATCTCATTAATCATTGCCTGTATTGATGATTTGTAACTACCAACCTGATTCCAATATCGCATTTCAAACTGTCTCCTGGCTAAGAAGCTAAATTACCAAGATTTCAGCCTGCTAGCTTTGCTTGGCTCCTGCAGGTGAAGAAAAAAAGAAAGAAAAAAAATATATAACCCAGCCCAAGTCCCTTTGAATTCCTATAGATTAAGTTCAATGAAAGATGAGGATGGAGCAAAACTTAACCAAGTATAAGCATAAAGAAATTTATAAAAATCATGAGAGGCAGTCCCCATACATGAGCAAATACAAATGAGAATCAATACAGACGAGTGAGCAGGTTTCACAGTGCCCCCACAGACATTAGGGATCTCAATGCAAAATAATACCATATGAAAAATGTGAAAACAGATGTGATGCTAAAAATATGAGCTAGAAGGAACAGACTATCCAAATGACCAGATTCCATCAGTAAATAATAAAACATCTGGAAATTTAAAACTTAGCACCTGAAATGAGAAGCACAATTGATTGATTGAATAATGGTTCAGATATAGTTAAAAATAAAATCAAAATAGTGGAAGATTGATTAGATAAAATTACCATGATGTGACAGAAAGAAAGATGAGATGGAAACCCGGACAGGGGTGGAGACATGGACAGCAAACCAGAATGTGTGACCCCCACACACACTCAGAGTCCCAGAGAATGGAGGAAAGGATAATTTTTTTTTTATTGTTGAATCATAGCTGAGTACATTAGTGCAATCAAGGGGTACAATGTGCTGGTTTCATACACAATCTGACACATTTTCATCAAACTGTTTGACATAGCCATCATGTCATTTTCTTAGTTATTGTTTGAAGACATTAGCAAAGCATCTCAAGAATGGAAGAAAAAGTATCCAATGTACTCAGCCCTACTATGAAGCTAATTTATAGATTTCATATGAAGGCTATAACCTAATTATAGCACAAGAATATGGGGAAAGTCGCAAGGGAGGGGAGAGGAGGGGGGAGATTGGGGTGGAGGGAGGGTAATTGGTAGGGCCACACCTATGGTGCATCTTAGAAGGGTTCAGGCAAAACTCACTAAATGCAGAATACAAATGTCTTCATATGATAACTGAGAAAATGCCAGGAAGGCTATGTTAATGAAGATAGTTTGATGAAGATAGTTAAGATTGTATATGAAACAAGCACATTGTACCCCTTGATTGCAGTATTGTACACAGCTATGATTTAATAATAGACAATTAAAAAAAGGAACATACAATCTTATGACACACATTTAATATCAAGAAATCAGCAAAAAAGTCTAATGTCACTATAAAAATATATATTCTATGACCTTGCAGAATTAAATCTATGATGACATCTTTAAAACACCAAAGAAAAGTCACAGTCTACCTAAAATTATTATACCCTGTGAAACCATCTTTCAAAAACTAAAGTAATCAAAACCTAAAAGAAATTAAAGGTCAAAGAGAGTTTTTCTGTAGAAAGAAAAAAATCTTAATCAGAATTTAAAAAACTAAAAAATGATAGAAAGTATAAATCTATGAGTAAATATAAAAGACCATTCCCTGGTTACAGGATAATAATAAGTCTTGCACAGTTAAAAATATATAGAATTAAAATTCATGGCAGCATGAGTAGAGAGGATGAGGAAGGAATAAATGGAGTTTAAGGTTCAAAAGTCCGAGCATGGTTAGAAAGTATAAAATACTAATATAAATATAAAAAACTAATTTATATTTCACATTAATAAGTTAAGGATGAGTATTATAATCTTTAGGTAACACCAACAGAACAACAGAATGAATAACTAAAAAGATAGAATAAGAATAAATAGAATAATAAAAAATACTTGAAGATCCCTTGTCCAGCTACAATAGAGTAATTAGAATAATACTCATCATTTGACCACAAGATGCTATTATAGCTATACAAGCATAGAGAAAACAAGTCTTTGGAGGTAATGGATGGCAGACAACATGGTGCTATGCATTTTTGAAAGCTGGACAGGACCCAGCATAAGCCCAAATTCACCCAGGATTTTCCCCTAAGAGTACTTCCGAATATAACCCAAGAGGTGAGTGATAGAACCACCAGGTGAAAGAAACAGAAATCTGATTTGGCACTTCTGAAGTAGGTATAACTTAGGTGACAGGGTAACGCAGAGGAAGGAGCCATGGAAAACAAATCCCCAAATTTTCCATACAGATTAAAACTTTCCTGGGTCTTGTTTTCCTCTCCTAAGCTTTCCATACAGATTAAAACTTTCCTGGGTCTTGTTTTCCTCTCCAACAGATGTTCAGGGCAAAAGAGGAACAAATATTTCATAAAATACCATTAAATATTGTCAATATTATTAGTCATCGGGAAGTGCTAATTAAAATCGTGATGAAAGGTCAAACACTTCCATCAGGACATCTAAAATTCATAAAGATGTAGAAGACAAAGTATTGATGAGGATTTCAGAGACCTGTGACTGTCATACCCCCCTGATGGATGGATAAACCGGTCTAACAGATTTGGAAAAATATTGAGCAGTTTTTACTAAATCTCAGCATATGTATAGACTACGGCACAGAAGTTCCACTTCTAATTATATATTCAACAGAAAAGCATGCATGTTCACCATAAAAAGCATACATGTATATGTGGGTCACTACAAAAGTTTTGAGACAGGTGGTGTCATGGTTTATTACTTCACTTCAGGAAAGGCAGTCGACAGCATCCTTTCTGACTCACCTGTCCAAGTGTCAACTTGCTCAGCTTATCACTGTTGTTGGAAGGGTTTCATTTGTTTCCATGTACATTAATTTTACATTTCTTGATTTTTGTCTATCTCAAAACTTTCACAATGACCCACATGTTTATAACAAACATTATTTATAACAATCCACGCTGTAAACAACCTAAACCTCCATCAGGGACAGCATGGACAGATATGGCGCAATTCAATCAGGCAACGGAATAGTATCCAATGAATGTGAGGATAGGAATGAGGGTAGTCTTGCTACTTTTGGACTTTATGGGATCATGAAATGTGTATTCTGTGTGTCAATTCTTTTTTACTCAATTCAGTGTTTGGGAGACTCATTCATGCTTTTGCATATAGAAATCATGTATTTTCTCGCATTGCTAACTAGTGTATTTTATGTGTACATTCCCACAAGAGGGATATGTATGTATATATGTATATATGAGTATATATGTACCTGCACATATATATGTAAGGACTATGTAATATGTATATATACATATCTGTATAAAAATATACTGTACACATGTGTGTTCTTTTCTATATGTGTATGTATAATATGTACATGAAAGTAGAATGTGAATGTATGTATAGACTGTATATAATAAACATTTTAAAAGGTAGTGTATTCTTATTCTGGGGTTCAAATTAAATAACGTTAGGCCAGAAGAACTATGACTGGGCAACTAAGAGTTTATTGCCCTTTCATAGTAAGGAGGATGGGATTCTGGAGGATATACTTCCCTTTTTACCTGTTTCCTAGATTTCCTTTTTATTCCTTTCGTTACATAACCTGCAGCAAATTCATCGGAAGTTTTGCCAGTTATATGTACATGATGTCTTGAACATGACTACTTCCCACTCGACCACAGCCCCAGTCATTAACCGCAAGGACAGCAGAGTGTAGGACAACACAGGGACAGGCCATGAACGCCGGGGCTCAGCACCACCCCAGCCTGTGCAAGTGAGTAGAGGGCATGACAGGGTGGTCTGACAGGAGTCAGACCTTGTGTTGAGGAATTCAGCCAACTTGAGGCAATCACTTTGGGAAAAAAGACTGAAAAACAAATGTGCTGAACTTACTGACTTTCCTGCCTCAGTTCTTTGCTCAGGCTGAGTCCTCTGGAGGCAGGCTGTCAAGGAGTGTACAGACCAGGCCACCCGGGGCACGCAGGCCAGACACGAGGTAAAGAGGGTGAGGGTGAAATCTGAGGTGGGGAGATGCGTTTCACTTTCTCTCTTCCTCCCTTTTGTTCTGTTTTCCACAAAGTAGCTGGAGAAATTCTCCCAACACTAAGCAGATCATGCCAGTGCCTTCCTGCAAAGCTTCCAGGGCCTTCTAGTTTCAACCACAACAAAATCTAAAGTCCTTTCAGTGGGTGAGAAAGCCCTAAGGGACCAGGCCCCTCAACACTTGCATGGCTTCACCTCTCATCTTTCTGCCTCCTGGTCCCTCACGTGACCTCTTTTCTGCTCCTTGAACGTATCTAGTATACTTTTGACACAGCATACCTATAATTTCTACCTTGTCCCTAGAATTCTCCCCTCACATCTCAGACATACACATGGCTTATTCCTTCACCTACTTCAGTCCTCTGCTCACATCACCTGTTAAGAGATACTTCACTTGTCCTCTCTAAATAAAATCGCATGTCAGCATCACTCCGTATTCTGATGTGGCTTTATTTCTTTCTATCATTTAACTGCTTCTGGTGTGAATTTCATATTTGTTACTTTCTCCACGACTGTAGAATCCAAGTTCTATTTAAGAAGAGATTTATTTTTCCTCCGCTCCCTCCCTAGGTCCTAGATCAGTGACCCTCACACCCAGACACTTGTATTAGGGTGGAAAAGTAAAGTGCTATAGGAACAATCCTGAATTAACACAATGAAACTTATTTCTTGCTCATGTCACAATGAAGTGCAGATGATGTCTTAGCCCGTTTTGTGTTGCTATCACAGAATACCTGAGACTGTGAAATTTAAATAAAGAACTAGAGTTTATTTTCCTATAGTTCTAGAGGCTGGGAAGTCCAAGATCACGGACTTCCAATGGGAGGCCCTCTGGCTGTATCCCCACATGGCAGAGTGTGAAAGGGCAAGAGAGAAAGCTGGCCAGATGCTGTGTAAAGCCTCTCGTACAAGGGCCTTAATTCCAGTAACAAGGGAACAGTCCCAGAGGCCTAACAACCTCCTAACGCCCCTACCTCTTCATAGCACCATATTGGAAACACCTACATTTTGTAGGGGCTAGATCAAACCATAGCAAAATATTACATGCTAAGGTATTCTGACTGCTAAATGGAAAACAATCTACAGACAAACAAATATATACAAACTATTAATGCAGCTCATATCAATGCTTCTAAGAAATTTCTAGTACACAAAACTCTAGCTATCTCCCACTTTATTTGTACCTATTAATTTTTATAAATGATCACTATTTTCTCTAATTTCAAAACATGAGAGACAGAATGCATGCAAAAGAATATTTATACAGGAGCTTACGTTAACATATTCAATCTTCCTTGTTTTAATCAACTATGTAGACATTAGGGAGGGGAAGAGCCATGATTCTCCAACTGAATCTTCAAATGTTTATTTCTTTTAAATCTTTTTGGGAACCAACCATTCTTTTTGCCTTTCCTTATATGTTATTGAAGAGTCCCTGAAATTTCTGGAGTTCATTTTTCATATGCTGTGTATTTCAATCTAACCATGGGTCTTTCAGTTTGATTTATTTTATTGATCTAAATACATTTTCTGCATTGTCACATGTCCGTAAATACCAGCATCTAGGCTCCTTTAACGGAACTCATTTACTTTTTTGCAGTACAAGCAATGTTTTGATGAGAATAAGCAATTTTCTGTAACAATAGCAATTTTCTTTCTAATAGTAGAACAAATACATTGATACATTTAAAGGAATAATGTTCTTGACGAAAATACTTTTATTTCTCTGCATTAAGAGGTGTAATGAAAATGGTCCCCAAGTCTTAAATTATTAAGTGGGTAAGTACCTGTATAACGAGCACAAGATAGGTTGTCAGGAGGCACAAGATAAAAATCTCTGCTCTCAAGGAACTTAATTTTATGAGCATTTAACTACATGAAGAGTGACTCATTTTTAAACAAATAAACAATGGAACCAGTCTTTGTATTTTTGAACACAAGTGTGGTAGACTCCTATTCCTGTTATAATCTCCTAGATAACAGTAAAGCTTTATTTTTTTCGATCAGTTCTCTCAACTTAATGGCTCTGGGAATCCTCTACCTACTCATGGTAGCTTTTTTTCTATTTTCTTCTTTCGCAGAGGGTTTTTCTAAGCAGTAATGCAATTTTCGATTTTCTCACTGCAAATCTGGTTTAACGAAACATACTGATTTTTACATTTGTAATTTTGTGAGTGCTCCCTCAGGATGCATTTCTCAAGAAAAAAAATATATCTGTATCTGCATCAAATTCCATTGTTTTCAAAATAAGTTTGGACATCTGCACGCATTATGCCCCAGCATCTTCAGAGAGCCCACAAGTATAAATATCACTGAAGTATGGAGATTCCTTGACTTACAATGAACTTATGTCCTGCAAAAATCAAAGTAAGCTGAAAAATACCTTAAGTCAAAAGTAATTTTAATACACTTAACCAATCAAACTTCGTACCTTGACCTCGCCTACCTTACATGTCCTCCAAACACACACATCAGCCTCCAGTTGGGAAAAATCATATAACACAAAGCCTACTTATGTAGTATAATAAAGTGTTAAATAGCTCATGTAATTTGTAATGCTACTGAAAATGGAGAACAGAATGTTTACATGGTACTTCAAGTACACTTTCTACTGAATGTGTACCTCGTTTGCATCATTATAAAGTTGAAAAGTCATAGGTGGAACCATCATGAATCGGGGAATGTCTGTACACCATAGACCATAGAAAATGCAGCACATGGTCTCTAGGTCCTTAGTAATTTTTCAAATATAACACTATACTTATTTATGAAATTAAGATAAATTTTAGTTCTAGGCTAAAAGCTATTATTTAATTATAAATAATGTAAATATAAATAATATTATAAACAATGGAATTTGATGCAAATTTATAGTGTTATATTTCAAATATAACACTACACTTATTTATGAAATTAAAATAAATTTTTGTTCTAGGCTAAAAGCTATTATTTATATATAGTTTTGGACGACATGTCTACCTCTGCAGTGGAGCTCAGTTGTCTTGACCTTGAGGATTTCTGTGAGGGAAATCAGAAGGAACCACTGTAATCAGAGGGGTGGCTGCTAGGCACCTCTTCAATTTCTTATATTACCTAAACGATCTGTTCTCACAGCCCAGCCTTGCCGCAACTCCAAAACCAGAGAAGTTATACTTAGCTTTCAGTAGACTCTACTTGCCAGAAAAAATAGTCTAACATTTCCTCTGGGGTAAAAGCAAAGAGCATTTTTTTCCCCAGTTCAACTTTAGACCATTTTTGTTAAAAGAGAATTACCGCTGAACAATCAATGTTTCATAAAAGCAGGGTTTTAGTTTTTGTTTTTTAAAAAAGCAAGTTTATTTTTCTTATCTTTGAGGATGTTTCAGTAACACAGAGGAAAAAAATGAGGATTTTTGAATCTCACTTTCTAACTAAGACAACTTAAACTGAGCAAATCAGGTCCTGCAGCAGCTCCTGTTGCCAAGCCCGCAAGAGGCTTGCCATCACTGCCGAAAAGTTTAGTAATTCATCAACAGTTTCTTTTATCCAAAAACATGGTCATAAGAGTTCATAAACAACATCAAAGTTTTGTGGCAGAAATGCGTACTTTATCCATGATGAGTTACTGAGAGAGAGATCTTATTTAAAGCAGCCACAGGAGGTGGGCATCATGTTGTACACCAGAGACACCTTGGCATGCCCTGCAGAGGTCGTGCAGAAGCCGGGACCTAAGGTTTGCAGGTGACTGACGTCGCGCACAGCTGCTTGTTGGGTTTATCACATCCTGAGCTCCTTCCTGAGCTTGGCACCTTAGTTCTCCAAATGGAAATAAGTATCTGAATGGCGGCGTCTCCATTCTCTCAAAGCACTCAGTTTTTCCTAGTTCCCTCAATCTTCTCATGATCTCACCTTTATTCTTCCTAATTATCCTCAAGTGTCACTACCATTTTGACCAAACCCAGTTTCCCGTTGTTGTGTGACTTTTCCCTTTATGCACAGTATTCGAAAGCTGAATTCCTCAAACAGTATTTCTACCTCTTGGAGTCAAGGCCAAACAAAACTGCAAAGCGAGACACATTTATCTCCAGGGCCCCGCAGTCCTGCCTCCATCTTTCCTCCTTCCTTTTGGGTAATGGTTAAATCTCACCCTGTTCTGCCTCTGTCTTCACAGTAGATCCCTACCTCACAGCTACAATTATTAGCCCCATTTTATGTTATTAAATAGGAAATAGCCCGATGGCACATGTCTTCAGTCCCAGATTTCATCCTCATTATGCTGAAGCTCCTCTCTTCTAGACCCTCTGGCCTTGGTGGTTCCTGCTCTGTGTGACTGCGCTGCCTCCTCAGATGCCATCAGTGGTGGCCATGGTGCTTTCCACCCCGATATCTGTGCTAAGATGCAAATTTGTCTAATCTGTGCAATGCCGGGTTGTTGGCACCATAGTAAATAATCTGAGAAACAATTCCAAGTAAAGAAATACAAATCACATCCCCAAAGGGGGCTGGGGCTTCTTTATTTGTGTATTTCTTTATATAGGGCATTGGAACAGAAGAAAACATTAGTGAGGTCCCCCACTGAATTTGGGGGGGGGGTGTCAGGAATTCCCCAAGACAAATCAGGATTTTAGACTTGTGATACAGACATCTCGTTCTCCAAATTTTACTGTAGAAAGCTGAGGCTGTTTTATGATGATGAACTATCACTTCAAAAAGAAAATTTATTTTTTAAAATCAATCTCTGTCCTCTATCATAGTTTCCTTCACATCCATGAGCTACTGAAATTTTGAAAGTCATCTAGTGAACTCAAGATACCTCAGCAATGATTCCCAGGCACTGCAACTTTTGCTGTTACTGCTTTGACCTTGCGGTATTTTCTTGCCAGCTGGAGACTTGAAGCTTTTAAAGTAGCTTCTCAAATTGTGCTACGTGGTGAAGGATCCCATCCCACCCACCGACCCTGTCAGCACAGCCCTGCATGTAGATCCTTATATTCTCACCATGACACGAAGGATTCCAGGACAAAACATCCTGAAACCTTCATTTATATGATTCCGAATTTAAAAAATCTTATTTTATGATATGAACACATTATTTTACTAACGCATTTTGACAGTAAGTGATCATTATCATTGCTTTATGGCTCATATACTTGCAAAGAATTAGAATTATTTACATACTATTCATGGAAATGTGGACTTTTTAAAGTAGAAGGATTTTTGGGCTATAAATTATAAGAATTACGCTAAACATAAAGAAAAAAGAATAGTGTTATTTTTCAGACCTTCCATAACAGTTTGGTTTCCCTTTGTTTGTGTGTTGTTTGTTTTGCTTTTGTTTGGGGGGAAAGTCTAAATATTAACTATTGCACATAAAAAACTTTAGGCTCTGTCAAACTTTAAAGCATATAATGCTATCATACCTGCAATTTTTTTAACTTAATATAACAATTTAAAATATAAAACTTACTAATGCTAAAACAGAGATTTATAGTGGTTTCACTAGAGATTAGTGAATTTATTGATATTTCTGAAAAGGGAAAGGATTCATGTAAACATGTGGACTAAATATGATAAGACCATGCTACATTTCTCTACAATATGGACAATTCTTCATATTTTGTGAGAAGTGAATTCATATTATAAATTCTGTTTATTTCCCAAGGAAACAGAACAACAAAACAAGGAACATTTGTTCAGGGTTATCAAATACTGTGTACATGTGCACCCTTGCATGTATCTGTGTGAAGCTTTGTGAGCTCATTATAAAAAGAATGTAATTATTGTTTACTTTATGTTCTACAGATTTTGCCAAACTTAAAACCCTGGGAAGCTTTTACAATTTCCAAATATTTTTTGTTATGCATCATGCTATCATATAATTTTCAAAACACAGTTTTACATGCATTTACATGTATCTTCTACACACTTTCTGGGCTAAGTTATCAATTCATTAAATTTCAACATATTTTAATCTCATTGTAATTAATGTCTTCAAATTAGTAAAAAAAGTAAATATTGATAATAACTAGTGGAATAGACCATGGAGGAGCTAGATAAAAGAAGTGTGGTCCATAATTTGGATATTATAATAAGTAGTACAGTAAAGTCTAAATTCCTTATACAAATAATTAAATAATATAGGACTTTCTTTTGGGTACTTGGAGAAACCCTACACCATTATTAGGATATCTTGTGTCTGAGTTAACACTATCCACGAATGAATCAATTTATATTCAGATGAAAAGGAATGTCAATCTGGCTATCTGAAGAAGAGTCAGGGAGTTGGTGGAATCTGCTTCCTTTGGGTTGATTCCAGAGTGCCTATCCAATTCTCAATCATTCTGTGTTTTTCTCATGGTCTTTTAATTCCTATTGTCCAGAAATTTAAATGCTTCTTTGTAGTTACTGTCCTGACAGATAATTCAATAAGTAGCTTGAAGACAAAAGGAGGATATAATCATGTTGACCAATAATCAAACCAAAAATCATGTCTATACAAACAGAATTCACCTTCAAGGAAAATAAATCCACAATAGTGGTGAAGATCTGAGCAGTTACTGATGTCTCTTCTAGCTGACTGAGAAAGAAGTAAAAGGAGGTATCAAGAATAAAGAAGTTCTCACACCCTAGAAAAAAATTCTTTTGTTAGCATAATGATAAAAGCAACCAGAACTCATTTTAGACTCTACCTAACAAAATTAACTATTTTGACCTGGTTGTTTGTACCCTCATATTAACCTAAAATAAAAAGGTGGAGGACTCATTTTTATCCTGATTAATGAATGACAGCCTTTTAGCCTGATTAATGAATGACTCATCATAAAAATTAACCACTGGAACTAGTTTTAAATTTGCTTACTCAACCAAAGACAGCTCACTTTAGTAAATATGTTTTTTGCCAAGTAAGCAAACAGTAAAAGCCTTTTACTTCTGAGAGTAAGGCCAGTCAGGAAGAGACTCATTCTGACTGTCATCCTTCTGAGCACTAGCCAGTCAACAATAATTACATAAATAACTACATATCTACAGTAATGTTAAATTACTCTTGTCTCTGAAAATCTGCTACTCACTAAACTTCATGTTCCTCGGAAACCTTATGTAAGATTGGCATTCTGCTCTTCATAGAAAAATGATGGTGCCTGACCTGCAAAGCTCTACCACCGTGAGGAAGCAGTAAGTTTAGGGTGTGTGTGTGTGTTTCACCTATTGTACAGCAGCTTCAACTTTTCACAAAGTTTGGTTATGTGCGTGCATACATTTATTGTATGTAAATTGTACCTCAACTGAAAAAATAATGAGGAATAGGAATAAAACACATATCCAAAACAAGGAATTGAAAGTGTGGAATACTATGTGGCCCGTCTCACATTCATATCAATTGCCCCAAAACACCTAACCCCAGAACACAGTTTAAAAACATCTCCTATTAAAGGATGATGACAGTTTGATAGTAGGCAATGAAAAATGCAGCCTAAAATCCTACAAAGGATGCTTTTTTGACTAATTTGGAAAGGCTTAAAAAGCATGAACTAAAATTCCAGAGAGCAATGACATAAAAGTTGGGAAAAGGGTCGAATTAAAGCAATCTAAGACGCTTTAGTCCAGTGGTTCTCAACCTTCCTAATGCCGTGATCCACAGGTTGAGAACTGCTGCCTTAGACTATTCAGGAAGAAAATAGGGATAATGATTAATTTCTTAAATTAATCTTCATGTTAAAAAAATACAAGAATAATCACTAAACAACATATGATGTGTAACTTCCATTCCAACAAAGGGAAAAGAAAAGAGTAAATGAAATCTGGATAATCTAATACAAAGAAGGAAAGAGAAAAAGAGGAAAAGAAAATGTCTTGTCAGTGATGTTCTAGAGGCAGCTTGCACAGTCTCTCAGCCCCTATCCAGGGCTGCGATGCTTGTCTCTTTTCACAGTTTTAAAAAATTCACCACTATAATATTTAAGTGGAAAACACAATTACTAATTGCTAAAAATAATAGCAAAGACATAGGTTAGTAATACTGATATCTAATCAAACTGTCATTATGCTAAAAAAGTTTTCAGGTAACTATTCAATAATGTAAGATAATATAAGAATAATTTCACAGTAAATGTGTAACAATTCAGACTGTGTATATTTAACAATAAAGTCTAAACACATATAGAGAACAAAAGCAACCAGAATTACAAGAAGAAATAGGAAAATTAATAGATTGGAGTACTGTAACACTATAGTCTCAGAAGTTGATAGATTAAGCAGATAAAAAAAGACCTTACTAAGTATATAAAAATATTATAGAACAAAATAATATAAGCATGATCTAAGTAGGACAAACATAGACTGCTGAACTCAATAATAGAATAGAAAATAGCCAACATAGCACCCTTAAAGCATTTATTAAACAATCAAAAAGAAGTTTTAAATAGCAAATATTTGGTGTGCAAACTCCATTTATTAGTCATAATGTCCCAAAAAGTAACATTAAGAGAAAATCTGAAATTATACAGTTGGAAACAAAATTAATATTTAACAGTTTAATTGGCCTGAAAATAAATTTTATTTGAAGTGTAGGAAACATTTCAAACTGAACTACATCGAAAGCCCTTTGTCACAAAGTCTATGAGATGCTGTTCAGTAAGTACTTAGTAAGAAATGTACAGCCTAGGTTGATGTAAGCATTCCTAATTGTATATAAAATCAGCACATCATACCCCATAAAGGCACCAATATATACATGATCTATGTGCTTATTAATAAAAATTAAAAAGAGAAATGTGCAGCCTAGAATGTGATATGTTACAAAACATAAAAATTAACAAGTTATCTAAGTGCTCATCTTAAAAGCTAGAAAAAAACCTGAATAAACATAATAGAATTATAAAGAATGACACTTTCTAGGAAAAAATGAAACAACCAATATTTATGAAATACAGAATGGATATAGACATCTCTACCAGCATTAAGAAAATCAATCTTCAAACTATACTCACATACAAAAAAAGAAATAAAATAATTAATAAACAAAAACCAAAAGTCATTATTTGTATTCAGTGTGATAAATTATGTAGAAAATTGATGACTTGTACAGCAAGCCAGTAGAGCTAATAATATTTTTGGCAAAATTATTGTTTATATAGTCCTTACAAAAAAGTTTATTGCATATACCAGTGTTGCTGGAATTTCTGTTTGCAGTAAGTCCTTGGTCTGGGAGATTTGAAGAGTTTGAAGATTTGAACCCACAGACCACAGAGATCAGTGATAAGATAGAATTTATTAAATAGAAAGGATTAGGGAAAGAAAAAAAGGCACTAGAACTTCTAGTAGAGGTGTGAGACCCAAGTGGGAGGTCCCCACGTGAGTCTTTGTCTAGGGATTTTATACTGTTTGGGGAATTACACTTGGTCAGGACTTGACAGACTTCACTGTTGGTCAGAGACTGAATGAGAGTATTAACAAATGAATGCAATTCCTTCAGCTCCAGGAAAAGGCAGTTGGATGCGCACTCCAGAAAGGGCTTAGCTTTCATGGAAAAACTGTCCCTCTTCTGTCTTTCTTATATTCAAAGAGTACAGTTTGGAGAGAAAAAGTCTGTTTGCTTAGGCCTGAAAAATAGGGGTCCTTGTCCAGCCCTAAATGGGGACACCCTGAATCACCAGCATGTATCGGTAGGCTACCTGTGTTATAAATATATGAATCAATTATATGTACATATGCATACATGTATAGTTTAGAAATATATAGAAAAAATAACTATCAACATTAGAATAATAGAAGGAAGGAAATGAAATCAGTGAGAAGCACAAATAGTATCTAACTATGAAGATTTATTTTTTCCCCCCAGAATATATAAAGAAAACAAAAATTAACAAGTGCTACATTTAGATTTTGGCATGTGGTGTTTGTTATAACCTGCATTTTCCAATTGTTAAAGAGATACCCAGATGCATATAGGAGAGATGAAAATCTCTGAAGTGGACATTGAGAGCGAGTGGCGTTCAGCAGAGACAACTCTTGTAGGAGCTCAGCTTCAGTGGGACAGTTGTTAGAGTGTGGCACAGGTAAAGGAAACATTTTATAATACAGGAAAAGCCTGAGTTTATTCATGTATAGGGGGCAGAATCAAGCAGATTTTAAAAAAAGACACTTATGAGACTGGAGAAAGAGAATAGACTTGATAAACTGGGCCCAGAAGCATTGAGTCCATCGAACCAGGAGCTCCTGTGGGAGGGGAGAACAAAACATCTCTAATAGGAGAGTCTGGAGCAGAGCATGGGCACTGTTAGGAATTGTTAGTCTGAGGCAAATCAGTATAAAAAACCCCTGTGCATAGGACAGCCATATCCTTGCTTTTATAATTCTGGCAAGTTCTGTCTACCCAAGCAACCATAAGCTTTCAGGATGAGCTAGGATCAAGGTCCTGGAAGAAGTATGTGGATAGATCGCTCAGGGCCGTAGGAGACCACAATGTGTCTCAGGTTTAAGGCAGCTGCAGGTACATCCGTCAGGAGCTGACCTTTTTACTCTTACTCCTTTTGTCCTGATCTTTTTCTAATTCCCAGCCTTCTTCCAGGAGGAGTCAGTAAAAAGGAATGCTTAAGATAAAGGGTCTGTAAACAGAGAGGAAGTCCTGGCACTCAGGTGGTTTATGTATATTGAGGACCTGCACCTCCCTCTGGCACAGCCTTAGGCCTTTCAATGAGCCACAAAGGACATCTCTGAGAAGGGGAGGAGGCATGAGGAGCCTGTCTCATCTCCTTACTTATGGATCACAACTCAGTTTGAAGCATCCCCTTGGCCAAGAGAGGGTCCAGTCAATCATCCTCTTGGGGGGAGACTTAAGATTTTATTTTAGTTCACAGATTTAATGTAAGATCTTAAATTTCCTTCTGGATTCTGAAAGAGATAGGATTATAAATATGAGATTTTTTTCTTAATCCAAACAAAAAGAGACCCAAATAGATTGGAGAGAGGCCACTTAAAGATGAAAATCTTGCAACTACTCGTTTTCAGTCAGGCAAAAGCCATTTTTCTTTATTTCTTTTTTTTTTTTTTTTTTACTTTGTTGCCCTCGGTAGAGTGTCGTGGCGTCACAGCACACAGAAACCACCAGCTCCTGGGCTTAGGCGATTCTCCTGCCTCAGCCTCCCAAGTAGCTGGGACTCCAGGTGCCCGCCACAACACCCAGCTATTTTTTTTTGTTGCAGTTGCCATTGCTGTTTTAGCTGGCTGGGGCCGGGTTCGAACCCGCCACTCTCGGTATATGGGGCCAGCGCCTTACTCACTGACACATAGGCACTGCCCAGCCATTTCTTTTTTTAAAAAAGTATTGCCTGAGAGTTGAGACTTGAGATACTAGAAGAGTTAGGCGGAATACCTGACTACTCTGTCCTCCACTCTTTGTAGGTGGGATATTGTGCTAGATGCACTCCAAATTCCCTGTGGTCTCTAAAACCGTACAAATCAGTGATTCCCTGTGCATATTTGCCCTGGTAAAAATGAAGCCAGTTATTCAATACCTTCTAAAGAAAGTTCTGCTTAAGAGAGGAACCTCATAAACTGCCTAGCTAATTTCTCTAATAATAGCTGCTGGCTAGATATTAGAAAATCTTAAATTAATGCATAGAACACTGGGGCTAGAGTATGCTAATACCAGCCTATGACCTTCATCTCACGGATGAGCACAGTACGGTCCAACACTGAATTGGTGGTAAGCTGAAAGGAACACGACTGATGAGTAGTGAACCTTAGCTGCTTCCTCATGGGCTGAGATATTTAACACTTGCTTCTGATATAAGTATTTGTTGAACTAAATCAAATTGCTCTCTAAAAATCTTCAATGCTTTGGATGAAAATTTTTTTCAGACATTTAAATAGAAAACATTTTTAACATAAATACTTAAAGAGGTTTCATCCCAATAGTAGTACACTTTGTATGCCTCATTTCATTCAACTACCCACCAGGGGTGGGGGGGTGGGGTGGGTGGGTTACCACTTTATGTCCTGTAGCTGGATTGTGTGAAAAAATGACTGTATGAAAGCTCCATGCCCATCCCATTTCTAGTGAAATTGTGGTAGAAGATACCTTACCGTGGATAAAGCTTCAGGTCAATTCTATGCACACTTTAGGCATATCAGGTATGTTTGAGGGGCCTTCAAATTAGTTGTTAGGCTTATTGACTACAAGGGGCTTGACCATTGTTGACTGCTTTTTAAGGAATCATAATTTAAAATAGGTAAACAGAATAATTGAGTAATAACTACTGCTTTTGAACCTGAAAGTGGTGATTAAGGAACTATTTAGACTTTATAATTCTCTGAAATATTTAGATATTTGAGTGATTATAAAATGCTTTTTCATGCATTAAAATAAACCACGGGATGCAAAGAAGCAGTCTCTAAAGCACAACTACATCCAGGAAGAAACACTGGCACATTTTCCTTTAGGGATTCTTGTGTTTGTTCCCAGCAGCATTTTAATTTTCTTTTAGCATTACTAACTGCTCTGCCTCAGACGCTATATGGAATGTGAGGAATTCAAGATTTTAATTTTGTTTATAGCAAAAAAGGCACTGAACTAAGAGCTTTTGATAGTCTGGTGGAAAAGAGTAGCCCCACAGAAGACCAAAACACAAATCCTCGAAGAAATCACTCTCAAAGTAAAGCTGTAACAGGACAGTGTAAACCCATTGAACGTTGTGTGAAGTTTAGCTTTTAGAGAAAATAAGTAACTCCCACTGTCTGTGGCTGTATGGATTTTGCAGTGCACAGCACATCTGAGAAGCCACTACTTATTTTGAGGGATCTACAATATACACATTGTAGTTTTGCACATGTATTGTAATTTTCCTTCCAGATAGGGAAGTAACCGTCTTTGGAAAGGGACACACTTTTTTTTTTTTAAGCCAAAAAAAATGGCCGTATACATTAGTGTTAGTTCGGAAGTTCCAACCCATTTTAACAATCGATTTCAATTTATGTGTGTGTGGGGGAAGGAGGGTGCATATGCGTTTGCAAGTCTGTGTTTCTTTTTACCTTTTCCTCTACATATAGAGAATTTAAAAAATAAGAAAGATAACATAATTGTGAAGCCAATTAATCTATCATGGACTGGGACAACCCAGCAAATATTTACCACAATCATATTTTCAATAGAACTTTACAACAACTTCCCAAAATAAGTACCACAGAGTTAAATTAGGCATAAATAGTTACCCTTCTCATCTGCGCAAACCATTGTTTTTCATCCTTATTTTAATTTTCATCATGCAAAAAGTACAGAATGTTAGTGAATTTCATTCAGAGTGCTGTTCATGTTATTGGCACTATGTTTTCAAAGAAAAGAAAAGAATCTAAACTCGGTCATTCACGGAAAAAAAGAAGTGTGCTTTTAAGAAATCTCTTATTGAAGCCGCCGTGAGTTGAAGTAGGACAAATTTCTGGCTAATATTAAAAATTCTATTTGAAAATTTTACTTTGCCTCAGTACTAGAAACGTGGCTAAGGTTCACTCCATACAGGTTTTCAACTTAATGAAACCTAATGATGTGTAGAGAGGGCAGAAAAACAGAGATATCCTCGGTCGTTTTATATTTTGCCTTTAGACTTACCAGTATCCTACGAAGCCAAAGTCAAGTCGGACCTTTAATAGGCATCTTCTTCTGCTAACATTAAGGCCATTACTTAGTGTTTTCATTTAAATCAATCCTGACCTGTAGGCAAAGCAAAACTACAAGCTCAAACAGACTACAGACTTTTAAATAATGCAAATACTGTCCCGGGGATCTGGGTGCCTGCCCGGGATGTGTCTGCGGTCATTCTCGTGCTGTCTGTGATCCTGTCGAGGCATTGACTGCCGAGTCTACGTCTGCGAATTCTGACTGTGATCCTGCGGAGGCATTGACTGCCGAGTCTACGTCTGCGAATTCTGACTGTGGTCCTGTCGAGGCATTGACTGGCCAGTCTACGTCTGAGATTTCTGGTTCCATGAGCACCACGTGTGCCCAGACTCAGAGTGGTATTGGCCCTTATTATTACTCACTTAAAATCAGGCACACTACCCTATGTCTCCGGGTCCTCTATGAAATCTGGCAGTTGTGGAACGTAGGTTGATCTTTCAGGGGAGGTGTCTCAATCAGGGGAAAACGGTGGCAGATATGCCATCCCGGGGGCTCACCAAGGACCCCGAAGGTGAAAAGGGACCATACGCCCGAGACAGACGAAGTCACTGGAACTGTCCCAGTGCGCTCGGTGAATGGGGGCGCCGGGCTGAGCCCTTCAGCAGAGCTCAACGCTCTGAACTCTTTTTTTATTTCCTTAAATTAAATCATAACTGTATACATTCATGCATTTATGGGGTACACTGTAAATGTCTTAACACAATAATTAAGCAAATGAGGTGAAGGCTATGTTAATCCTCCAACTCCTGATCCGCAGGGAGGTTGGGGAACCCCTGGCTTCCCCCGCTGGGATGAAACTGGTTTCCTCTCCCCCTTTGTAGAGGCACCGTCTGCCATTTGGTGACAATCCCCACCCTATGTTACGTTTACCAGCCTTTCCCACTGTCCAGTCTCCCCGGGGTCTTGGGGCTCTTTTAACCCTATCTTTTGGCATCTTTGCATTTTGCATATAAGCTTTGTGTTAGAGATGAATAAAAGGTCGCTGTCTCTTCCCACTCTGCCACTCAGAGGAGCCGATGTGCGCTTCTGCAGGCAGCGGCGCGCTGTGTCTTAAGCTCGTGCAGAGCACCTGGGTTACCCCAGCGACGTTTGTCCTGTCCACCCTCAACTCAGGCCGCGTGCTCAGGTGAACCCCGGCAGGAAGCAAATAAAACAAAAGTCACGCAAACAATTGTTCCAAGTGCGTTCTACAGAATACTAACCCCTGATGGTGTAAGTAAAGGGTAAAGAAAGACTAGATCCTGTAGGGACTTATGGTAAAGAAATGTTAGATAAAACAAGTTTCATTTTTCCTGGGCTTTGCAAAGAGTCTAGTAATATAATGTGTATTTTTAATTTCCAAGGCACAGCACATTCTATAGCATTTCCCAAACATGCTAGCAGAGAGAACTTTCGTTTCAACAGAGTCTTTAGTAAATAAGTACTTCTCAAAGCACACTTTGAGAGGTACCCACGTAAGCGATGGCTCTTACACATTTTAGAAGAGCAAAGTCTCTGGAATTAAGGCCTCTTGATTTTGTTAGAAAGATTATTTTTTCTCAAACCAGGGAGTCAAATACATGAATGCAATTAGCATTTAATTTGTGGTCAGAAACAGAAGTCTAAAGAGAACACATAGGTTAGAAGACTTAATTTAAGTCAGATTATCTCTGCAGAATCAAAGGGCATAGAAAGTGATTGAATTTATTATTCTAGAATAATATTGTACTCAAAGCCCAAATGTCCTGGGGTTATGATTATTACTGTGATTTATCAGACTTAATTAATTTGGGGATACAAATCTCCTGGAAATTTGGCTGAATTTTAAAGGCATCATCTGACTGTGTAATATAAAATGATGCTAAAATCTAACTTATGCACTTAAAACCTGTATAGTTTGACTACCAACCCACAGGTAGCAAAAGTTAACTTAAGGCTATATAATAATCACCAAGGAGCAACTTCTGGCTCTCCTAGATAAAGAACTTAGTGAATTGAATATCCTTCTTCTGATAAAAAACCATAAAACTGTAAAAATTATCAAAATAATTTCAGAGATCTGAAAATATGCAAATATTTGTATCAAATATTTGTAAATTAAACAAGACACTTCTAAATAACCATATGTCAAAGAAAAAAAATCAAGAGAAAATTAGAAAATATTCTGAATTGCACAAAACCAAAAAAATCAACAGAAAATAGGTAAGATGTAGCAAAATCACAGTTACAGGAAGATTTAGAGGTTTAAAAATTTACATTAGGCAGAAATAAAGATCTAAAATCAATAATTAAAAATTTTACCTCAAGAAACTAGAAAAAAATTAAAAACAAAACAAATAGAAGTTAAGAAAAGTTACAAAAATAAACAGGAAAACAGAGAAATCAAAAGTTGGTTTCATGAAAAGATAAAAACAATATATGGGTTAGGGAAATACAAATTAAAACTGCAATGAGATACCAGACACAGCATTAAAACAGCTAAATGCAAAACACCAATAGCACCAAATGCTAGCAAATATGTACAGCAACAAGCACTGTCCTCCCCTGCTAATAGTAATGCAAATGTTCCAGCCTCTTTGGAAAACAGTTTGACAATTTCTTACGAAGCTAAACATAGTTTAACCATATGATCTAGCGATTGTGCTCCTAGGGGTTTACCCAAATTAGTTGAAAATTCATTTCTACCTAAAAGCCTGTACATAAATTTTTATGGCAACTTTATTTATAACTGACAAAACTGAAAGCAACCAAGATATTCTTCAGTGGTGAACAACAAAAAAACTGATACATCTATACAATGGAACATTATAAAATGATAAAAAATTAATGAGTTTTCAAACCAGAAAGAGACACGGAAAAATTTTAAATATGTATTGTTAAGTTTAAGAAGCCAGTTTGAAAAGGTAACATCCAGTATGATCCCAAGGATGTGACGTTCTGTAAAAGGCAAAGTTATGGAACTGAAATTACTCTGTATGATACTGTAATGGTAGATGTGTAACACTGTGCAATTGTCCAAAAGCCACAGCACTGTCCAATACAAAGAGTGAACCCAAATGTGAACTATGGATTTTAGTTAACTATGATGTAGCCCCAACCCTAACCACACTGCAGCTGATGTGAATAGGGAACCAACTCGAATGTTCTGTAAACCTAACATTTCTCTAAGAAACAAAGTCTGTACTTAAAAATTCAAATTAAAAAGAAATTTATTGTCTTCTTCCAGGACCAGAAAAAAAAGAAAGAAAGGATTATAAAACTATGATCAGATGAGTTTTATCCCAGGATGCAAGGTGAGATGGAAAGGATTTGAATAAAAACAGGGGAGATTCATAGAACTGCTCTTTATCTCCCTTCTTCCGGTGGTCCGATCTACCTATACTAATAAACTTGGCATCCTCAAATTATCATATATTTTTCTGTAAGATTCTGTTTTTACCGTTGAAACCAGCAACTTCTGCTTGGTCATCGTGCCTTACCTTCCCGCACTATGGTTTGAAAGTCATTAACAGAAAGAAAGCCAAGTTCTACATGTGTGCTTTCTCTCTCTCAAGTTTCTGAGACATCAGCTGGCTTGGTCTGATCTCAATCATTACCTGCTTCTTATAACCTTAGTAACTTTATGGTTGTTTACAGTGATAGGGCAATTTTGAAACTAGCCATTCAATCATTACCCAAAACCAGATGTCCCTGTAAATGCATTTTTATGAATCACTCTCTCTACCAAGTAGATAATAGATTGGATTGAATCTCCTAAATACAGTGAGATAAATAAACCTATGCTGCAGTTGCTCAGGCTTACAGATAATAATAGCATTGCCTAGCATGATGATGATAGCACAGAAGGAGAAAAATAAATATTTGTGGAAAATAATATTGATATCATTTGGTATTTCATAGCATATGACAATTAAAACAAGTGTTTTCCAGATGACAGTTTTCTAGCTTCGGCCATATGAGAGATGGTCATAATAAATTTGAGAGTCCTGTGAGATATCCAAGTAGAAATAACAGAAAACAGGGCATGTTTACAATGATGATAATATCAAGGACTCCTTTGTCTTTTGCTGTAAATATTGCATTTTCAGGCAAGTTCGTTTTTCCATTCTGCATTTGGTGAATTCGGTAAGAGTGCTCTATAAATAAAGCCATGCCTGATATTTTTTAATCTGTAATGCCTGGTGTAGATGGACATGGCCGAACTAAGGCAACCAAAGTAGGAATGGTGGAGTAGGTGAGAATACAGTAAGTATTTTTTGGAGCTCTCTCCCCAGGGGTTGAGTGGTAGGGTTGAGGTTAAAGAAGCAGAGTCAGCTAGAGTAGGAATTAATTGTATGCAGGAAATTAGGACAAAGGAAGTTAGACTACAATGACTGCTTAGTTTAAAGCATGTGGATGCTAGACAAATGGTAGGACGCTTGCTTAAATGTTGATTATAGGAAGAAAAGCCATCTTGAAAGGCATAGGAAGTTTTGTTCTTTAACTTGAACATGTGAGATATCCAGGTGAAGGTGAAAAAAAGTAAGCAGTCAGAAAAACTAGCTTGAAGTTGCAAAGGAAAACTGAGCCACAAAAACAAAATTGGAAGTCCATGTGTGTGGTCCTCCATATGTGTAGATAATATAAACCAAGTTTATATTTAATGGGCATTTAATGAAGAAAAGAGTTCTGTGTAGAACATTAAGAAACATCATCATTTAAGGTAGTAGGTGTCAAAAAGTTATTAAAAAGCAGTGGAACACATTAAGAATGATTAACCTAAGATGAAAGAAGAAAAAAAGCAGAAGGGGACATCATATTTGATTGCTCTTGAATTTTATAATTTGCAATTTCAGCTTTTATTTATCACTTGATCTTATGGGAGCAGTAAATTCTTGGGTTACTTCTTAAGTGTAGAAAGTAAAAATTTATGTGAGCCAGATTTTTCTTTCCTTTCATTTTACTCTATCTCTAAGTAAGTTTCATCATTTTATAGTCTGGATAAGTTGTCTCCAACATAGAGTGCATAAGATGTCAGACGATCCATTGAGATTTTGAGAAAAAAAAAATAATAGAACTTCTATTTCTACTTAATTTCATCTCATGTTCTGTTCTAATTCTAGGTGTGTGAATTTTTTTATGGTGTACATAATAATTCTGTAAAAATATATATGTATACTTATACATAGATTGAGAAATGAGAGACTTTCACAAAGAAACCAAAAAAGTTTCTTTCTGAGTGGGGTACACATTTTTAAAAGTTTGAGAAGTACTAGCCTAAGGCTATTGCAGTCCTCCTAAGCCTGCCTATAAAACATGACTCCAGCTTATCTATCATTCAAGGCATTACTGGAGAAGACTTTTTTGAATGTCTAATCATTAGAGTTTTCCGTACAGTTTTTTCTGATGAATCACTAAATTTCAAACTCAAGACTGCATTCCAGCCTACTCTAAATCCCAGACTTAGCTCCAGATGTATTTTTTGGAGCCCTCTTCCCAGGGTTTGAGTGCTTTTGCTATACTGGTGTTTTCATTATTTTCCTAACATACTCTGATGCTCTTCTGTCTTTGTTGAAAAAATTTACTATCCCTTGAGCATTCTCCTAAAAAATGTGCCAATAAATACAGCTAGCCAAGAACTAATAGACAGAATTGAGGGGTTTTCCCTACCATGTAATTCCGTGCACATTGAACTTGCTGTAAGCATTTCCCCCACGTCCCTGTGCGTCCCATGCTGTCATTCTAACTGTGAGCCCAGAGAAGAAAGGACCTATTTTCAGTTTTCTCTGCATTTCCCATGTACCTTACACAATGAGAATTCACAGGCTTGGTTTGTAAAAAGTATTTGCGGAATTATTTTAAGTTGAACTTATTTTTTATAACAAAGAATGAGAAATTTGTATTGTTTGTTATTTACTTCTAAAAGAGTACCCTGAGTGCACAAATTGTTGATTTATGTTGCTATTTATAGCTCTTCTGATGCTTCTACCTTTAGAAATAAGATGATGTTTGAAAAGATTTCATGGACACACATGAACGTTTTCTTTCTTTCTTTCTTTTCAGTTTTTGGCCCCAGGGCCAGGTTTGAACCCGCCACCTCTAGCATATGGGGTTGGCGCTCTACTCCTCTGAGCCACAGACATTGTGCTATGCATAGACATTTTTCTTGAAAATCTGTATGATGGCCTTAGTACATACTATTTGAAAATACTTATCTTTTCAATATCCAAATTATTTTATCTTATTTTAGCTCAAATATAAATCCCCCAGGGAAGTAACTGACTAATGTTTTGTCACTTAAAAGTTGAAAGGACACTTCTAGGAATTCACATACAAATATATCATCGTCTTCATAGTGGTCTCTAAAGACTATGTTACATTTAAATAAGAACATAGAGACAGGCTCCTGGTATTTACAGCTACAATTTTATGATGTTTTACTCCAACTTAGTCTATCTTTTACAGAGATTCATGCTACGAGAGTGAGTAGTCTTTCACCTAAAGGTTCATAGTACAGCAATACAGAGACGTCAGGCTCCATCGGATTTACTGACAATAATCTTCTAAGATTAGAACCCTTCAGATTTATTCAAATAGTAAATAAAGCAGTAGTGGAACAATATTGTTGATGCTACCTTGACAAAAGATGTGTAGAATTACACACATGTCTGAAGAATTAGAACAGCTGAATAGGTACTGTCTAAATTTTATGTTTACTGGATTACATGAGCTTATTTTGGTACTCATTAATAGCATAATTTCCTGCAGAAAATTTGAGACTTCTGTACATTTTGCTTCTAGTTTAGTTCTCAGTGGAGTGGTTGTGATCTCAAGTTCATGACAAATCCAATTATTTCATTGTTGAACTAACCCTGCTGAAAAGAAAAAAAAATCTATGAAAGATAAGGAAAGGAAAGAATAGGAAATAAAATATTGAGTGCTTACACTGCCTCAGGCTTGCTACTGGACAATTTTCTGATATTTTCTTATTCAATCCTCACGAGACTATCTGTGGTCAAAATGCTTAACTGAGGGAGGGGCTTCAGGATGACTGAACAGAGGCATCTCACTCATTCCTCCTTAAGAAAGACCAAAATAGTGACTGGATAATCAAGATTCAAATAGATCAACTAACAGAAAACACTGGACTTCAACAGAGACATGACAAGAAACCCCTAAAGCAAAATGGAGAGGAAAGAGAGGCACATTGCTTGGCCAAAATCTGCCAAGGGAAAAGGTGTGTGAGTGTCCCACAGCAGTCCGCGTTCCCACTGTAACCCCTGCAGCCGAGCCATGGGAGAGTGCTTTGACCTGCCCAGGCCTGAGAGATTAACAAAGGGAACTTTCGGGAGACGGCAGTGGTCTTGCTCCAGAGAGGGAGCCCACATTACGGTCACACACACACCCCAAGTCCTAAGCATCTACAGTATGGTTCCACTTTGACAGCCTTGCCCCCACCATAATACACGCTGCCCTGGGGCCAATTGCATCTCCTGCATCACCACCTCCTGAGAGGACCATGGACATTCCTCATGCACAGTCATCACAATAACTAGCTGTTCTCAAGGCCAAAACATCAGCTACTGCATGGACCTGGCTGCCTCTAACAGTAAAACCAGCATGCACTTTCATAAGCCCCAGGGATAGAGGCCAGCTCCCCCAGCCACATCGCTGCTGATTGCCATGTCAAGCTTAAAATAGAAGCCAATGTCTGCAACCCTGATGCCTCCAGCAAATATAAGTGCAAAATCGATTATAAGCCTATTTTGTAATAGATTACAACAGCATTACAAATGCAAATTAGCATGGAATTGGTATAAGAACAGACATACAGACCAATGGAAAAGAATGGAGAACTCAGAAATAAATCCATCTATTTACAGCCAAACGATTTTCAGCAAAGATGCCATCACATACCCAAGCCGAAGAATGAAACTGGACCCCTATCTTTCTCCATATACAAAACTCCCCCATGGAAAAAATATTTCTCAAAAGAATAAAAATGGAACTACTACACAATCTAGCAATTTCACTACTGAGTAATTATCCAAAGGAAAAGAAATCAGCATATCAAAGGGATATCCTGCTTTAATGCAGCACTATTCACAATAGCAAAGATACGAAATCAACCTAAATGTCCATCAGCAGATGAAGGGGTAAAGACAATGTGCTGTATATGCACAATAGAATCTTATTTGGCCATAATAAAGAAGGAAATCTTGACAGTTGAAATAACATGGATAGAACTGGAGGTCATTACTTTAAATGAAATCAGCCAGGCACAGAAAGTCATACATTATATGTTCTCACTCATATGAGAGAGCTAAAAAAGTTGCTCTTACAAAGGTAGACAGCAGTGCTGGGCAGGATGTGTGGTTGGTAGATGGGATGAAGGATTGGCTAATAGGTACAAACACAGAGTTTTCCATTGCAAACTAGAGAGGCTGTGGGTCACAGCAATGTATTGCATATTTCACAATAGCTAGAAGTCTTGAAATGCTGATAACACACATAAATCTAAGTGCTCACAGTGACAAATACCCTACATACACTGACATAACCGTTCCACATTCCGTGCACAAAACAACATATTACACATAGCTCATTAATATATACAAATATTATGTATCATTAATCAGATTTTAAGAATACATAACTAGTGATTCAAGGAGCCAGATTTTAGAAACTGATTTCAAATCACCAAGGCTTTTTTTGGTTTGTTTGTTTGGTTGGGTTTTTTTGCAGTTTTCTTGGCCGAGGCTGGGTTTGAACCTGTCACCTCTGGCTTTTAGTTATTTATTGTATTTCTGTTTTACATTTGTATATATTTTTTGCATTTTCATACCACAGGTTACCACAGCCCAACAGTAAATATCACGAGGAAAATGAATCCAGAGTGTTTTGCTGGCCCGTGAAGGGTAATGTGATGATGGTAATGATGTAATTGTGAAGTTGATGAACATGATAGAGATAAAAGTGATGGAAATGATAATTCCAAGTAACAATAGCTTTTTTTCCAAATGTTAACTACCAAACAATAAATTAAATGCATTTATAAATTAGCTTATTTAATTTTCTCAGCAATGCCATTTGGTAACTAAGATTATTCCATATTCTAAAATTTAGAAACTACACTTCAGAGACATTCAGAAGTTTTTTTAATTTAGCTTGCGGCAGGCAAAGCTTGGATTCCAGCGGAGAGTGCCTTACTCTAGAGCTGAGTAGGCCAGTGGCAGAATGTTTTGTTTTAGTGTTTTTGATTTTTCTCAAATGTCAAGAAACATGTTTAATTAATTTGAGTTAATAATGTAGAATTCCCTGTGGAATTCTCTCATGCTGAATTAAGATTTGGGCCATTGATTCAAACATGCATCAAGTTTTATTTTATGTGAAACATTTTATTTTGTTTGTAAAGAATCTCTCTCAGGGCAGTGCCTGTGGCTCAGTGAATAGGGAGCCAGCCCCATATACTGAGGGTGGCAGGTTCAAACCTGGCCTGGCCAAAACTGCAACAAAAAAGTAGCCGGGCATTGTGGCGGGCACCTGTAGCCCAGTTACTCAGGAGGCTGAGGCAAGAGAATCGCTAAACCCAAAAGCTGGAGGTTGCTGTGAGCTGTGACACCATAGAACTCTACCGAGGGCAACACAGTGAGATTCTGTCTCAAAAAAAAAAAAAAAAGAATCTCTCTTTAGAACATATTAAATAACAAGTCTTCATTGTTAGATTTTAATATTCTACTTAATTTACTATAATAGCCCATTACATTAGCTCCCACTTTTTTTGATGAGTGTACAACATATTTTTGTTAATAATAAGCATAATTTAAAAACAGTCTACTACCTGTTGGAGTAAAAAGGTGATAGAGACAGAAAAAAAATGAGAATAAGCATCAATAGAAATAAAATTTAAAATAGATATTTTTAAATCTAATTTTAAGAATTATTGATAAATATTTCTTCCTAATTATTTTTTAATAGCATCTAAGTCTCCCTCTGTTGCCTGGGCTGGAGAGCAGCAGGGTGATTCCAGCTCACTGCGGCCTTGAACTCTAGGGCTCAAGTGATTCTAACTTCTCAGACTCCCAGGGAATCAGAGCTACAGGCTCAAGCCCTTATGCCTGGAAGATAAGTGTTTCTTCTTAATTTCTCAACATCTCGGTTTCCTCATCTGTGAAATTATTATAATAACATATATCTTATGTAAATGTTATGTAATTGCTGCTGTGGGCAATTTTCCCACAAAGATCATAAGTTGAAACCCTAACCCCCTACTACATCAGAAGGCATCTATTCTTGGAGACAACCTGAAAAGAGATAATTAGGTTAAAATAAGGCTATTAGGGTAACTCTAATCCAATCTGGCTGATGTTCTTATTAAAAGGGGGGGGGGCTTGATGCCTGTAGCTCAGTGGCTAGGGGACCAGCCACATACATCAGAGCTGGTGGTTCAAAACCAGCCGGGGCCTGCCGAACAACAATGACAATTACAACAAAGAAAATAGCTGGGCATTGTGGCGGGTGCCTGTAGTCCCAGCTGCTTGGGAGGCTGAGGCAAGAAAATTGCTTGAGCCCAAGAGTTTGAGGTTTCTGTGAGCTGTGAAGCTATAGCACTCTACTAAGGGCGACATAGTGAGATTCTGTCTCAAACAAAAAGAAAGGAAATTTGGACTCAAAAATGTAAATTCGGGGCACATGAGAATAGAGGGAGGGAACAACAAGAGGGTAGCCGTCCACAAGCCAAGGAGAGAGGCCTGGAACAAGCTGTCTGTCTTTGTCCTGCCAACACCTTGATCTTGGCCTGCCAGGCTCCAGAACAGCCAGGAAGTACATTTCCTTGTGTAAGCCAACACTGTGGGATTTTGGTAGGGCAGCCTTAACAAACACGCAAATGTATATGTAGGCACCATGTGCCTCTAATTACTCACAGCTTAACGCAGCCTAATCATTTGTTGAGTAGTTTTGGAAAATGTGGTTGCTAGAGCTTCCTTCAGAACGCCACACCCCAAGTGTCTCCAGCAGCGGGACGCTATGCCATACTTAGTGCCACTCCCAGGTCACAGAAGGGCGCTTCTCAGCCTGCCTGCTCCAGTTATTGGAACAGCTCAGACACGGGGCCAGCCTTTGTGCCCAGGCTCCATTAAGGGCACCTCCTTCCTTTTCGCCTCTAATCTTTCTCATAAATATCTAGAGACAACCCATGAAGGAAGATACAGCAAATGACCTCACATCCTTGCTGGGTCTGGAGTGCCCAGAGGTTTTAAATTGTCATGCTAGCATCCACCCAACCTCGAAGAAAGCGTTAAACTGTAGCTGTTTCTTTCTTACCTGATTTATAGTACCTGTGGTTTGCAATCGCAAAAAATGAAACAATTCATTGTTCCCATCGCTCCTCAGAAGGGCCTGACACTGTCCAGGATTTGGTTCCCCTGGCTTCAGAAGTGTCTGGTGGCTTGAGAAGCTGTGTGCAGACTGATGTCCAACCTGCCACTGAGAATGCTCCCGTGGGAAGAACAAGAGCAGAAATGTGGTCAGGATAATAGATAATTCACAACTCCAGCGTCTTTACTTGAAACTACTGCCTCTTTTAAATTTTAATTCAAGGACTGAATTTTTACTCTCTGGACAAATCACTGATGGCTCATTACAGGTGTCATGATGACAGTAAATGGTTCTGTTATATCAACAAAGGAGGACAAGTCTGAGATACAGGTGGCAAGAAAATATTAGATTGTTCATAAGGCACTGATGTCCAGGAAGTTTTGTTAAAGCTTCCAAATATCTGTACATCAACTTTTCAATAATTTTCAGTAACATGCATCAGCAAATTTATTTGCACTGCCATGTTGATATATGTTTCTAACTTTCTAACTCAACCTTTCTTTTTTTTGAGACAAAGTTTCACTTTATCACCATAGGTAGAGTGCCGTGGCATCACACAGCTCACAGCAACCTCCAACTCCTGGGCTTAGATGATTCCCTTGCCTCAGCCTCCCAAATAGCCGGGACTATAGGCACCTGCCACAATGCCCGGCTATTTTTTTGTTGTAGTTTGGCTGGGCCCAGGATTGAACCTGCCACCCTCGGTATATGGTCAGGAAAACAGATAATTTAAATTCCTCCAACATCTTTGCCATCTCATGAATTTCAGTAAGATAGAAAGTATCTTTACCTGGTCACGTTTTAGGTAAACTCAGCCTTTTCTCTATAGTTTATTCTCACAATACAGAAAAAACCTGAAAAGTAAAAAAAAAAAAAAAAAGTTATCTTCGTTTAATCAAGGATACCACTTACATTCCTTTCTCTCACAAGAACATACAACGAACGGTGAATCGCAGCAGGCGACTCTGCCTTCTCTGACGATCATCACGTTGCTCACTGCTCTGCCCCTGTGTCTGTGTACATAGCGTGTCAACGCACTTTTCTGCTTGTCCCTGGAACATCATCTCTAGACAGTGTGCGATCTACCACCTGCTTATTCACTGCTCCTATTTTTAGCTAAACCTTGAATGTTAAATTCCATCTTTTTTTTGAAGTTATGTTACTGTAAAATGATAAGAAGAACTGCATTTATGAAGCACTTACTCTGGGTCAGCTTTTGGTGTACATTATCCATTTTAATTATTACCACAACGTCATAATGCATGAACTACTACAATCTTTATTTTACGGGAAATGTAAAGGGCAGCTTACAGTGTGTAAGTGTTGGGCCCAGTAATGCCCAGCTCGGTGTAGACAGATGGAGAGGTTTATCTCATGCACACCTGACTCCCATGTATTTCTCTTTGCTATTGTACTACAGTGCCTCAATCTCCCGGTTAGAAGGACTGCAGAAGATCGGCTTGCTTCTTCTTTGATAACTTCAATATCAATAAACTACCTCTTGACTTTAAACTTTATACTTTTTAAATTTTTATTAAATCATAATTGTGTACATTGGTGCAATCATGGGGCACAATGTGCTGACTTTATATACAATCTGAAATATTTTCATTAAACTATTTAACATAGCCTTCATGGCTAAACTTTATACTGACTCTTAACAGTCTCCCTCACTTCTATTATGTGAAAACTGAATTTTATAATTTGTCACTCCAGCTGTCAAAGCCTCAATATAGCATATTTTGTTCAG
>CAUYON010105108.1:0-13057 GCA_963573935.1 Arctocebus calabarensis
GTCATGGAAGAAACCTGTGTCCATCCATTCACGAATGGATTAATAAACTGTGGTACATGTATATCATGGAATATACACACAGCCTTAAAGATGGAGACTTTATATCTTTCATGTTTACATGGATGGAGCTGGAACATATTCTTCTTAGCAAAGTATCTCATGAATGGAAGAAAAAGTATCCAATGTACTCAGCCCTACTATGAAGCTAATTTATAGCTGTCGTATGAATGGTATAACCCAACTATAACACAAGAATATAGAGAAAGAGGCAACTGTAGGGAGGGGAGAGGGGAGGTTGGGACGGAGGGAAGGAAATTAGTGGGGCCACATCTATGGTGCATCTTAGAAGGGTACAGGCGAACCTTGCTTAATGCAGAATACAAATGTGTTCATATAATAACAGAGAAATTGCCAGGAAGGCTATGTTAATTAGTTTGATGAAAATAGTTAAGATTGTATATGAAACCAGCACATTGTACCCCCTGATTGCACTATTGTACACAGCTATGATTTAATGATAAAGATAATAAAATGAAATAATAAAAAAAAAGTTTGTTTCCAATCCCTTAAGAGTTAGGGTGGCATTTTTTAAAGATCTAACTGTCGGGCAGCACCTGTGACTCAAAGGAGTAGGGCACCTGCACCATATACTGGAGGTGGCAGGTTCAAACCTGGCCCTGGCCAAAAACTGCAAATAAAATAAAATAAAATAAAGATCAAACTGTTATTGTTCAAAGCAGAAAAATAAAAGAAAAAAATTCTAAGTCTGGATAAATTCAATGGTGATTTGGTTCTTAATTTCTCATTTTCCCCTTTTAAATATCTAGATACTATTTGTTTTTGTCTGCTCTTGCAATATTCTGGGGTCCTTTTTTGAGCTGTTTATCTGCCCATTCTTTTTCCTACCAGTATACTTTCAGACATTTGAAAAACTATTCATTTTCTACAGTGCAATTAAATCTAGTGCCCCAGGATCTTTCGCTCCAGTCACTGTACCAAGTGTCTTTGTTCACAGAAAACAACTAGAACAATTGCACTGAAGGAAAGATATAAATAAGTGTTAAAAAGTCTCACCTTAAATATTTCCTCTTTGCCTACTGAGAAACTCTCACCATTTTCACAGGGAGCACACACTTCTTCCAAAAAGCCAGTGATACTAACCTATTACATTCTCTGTGTTAAACTTACTTATCTTTAGCTGAATGCTCTCACAAATAACAAATAATTAGGTTTTGCAGGGCACCTTGTAAGCAAGAAATGATCATTTATTACTTAGCTCTGTTTGGAAATCTGTAACCCAAGACTCACTGAAGTCAATAAATAGTGGGAAAAAAGGGTATTCTGGCATGAAGACTGTTTATATGTTATACTGGATTTGTGCTCATTTTCCATGAAACTTATTGAAGGGACTTGGAAATTTGATTGTTTTCTATTTCTGAAATTCTATTTACCAGGAGAACCATCCCCAAACAACGAGATGCATGGCTGTACATATCATATGTGCCTCTGTAAAATGAGGGGCACAGACAATGGCAACACAAAGATATATTAAAAAATACATAATGTAACTTGTCTTAATATACTTTTCTGAGTCTAAAAATATGCCAGACCAAAAGAAACATATTTACATAAAAAGCAGACAAGGTCAAATAACAAAGAAAGCCCTTAATTAGTTGTAATCAACTTTAATTTGCATACCGTATATAATTCCTAAATGATTGTTAATAATAACTTTATATAATGGACTTCCAATTTTCATGAAAATGGCACATTTTGATAAGCAGACACAAAACCCTAGTACTAATAAGGTTTAATTTGCATACATTAGACTGATTATCCAAACAAAAGGATTACAGTATTACTCCTCCATACCTTTATGTCCTTATTATGCACATTTATTAACTTCACAAAAGCTAGCTGTTAGTGACAAACAATAGCCATGGTTGAAAAAGAAATCTACAGAATGAATAAGGTACATTTTAATGCTAAGGAGCAAAGTTTATACATCATAAATGCTGGATTTAACTGTTTGTTAGCTAAAGGGACTATAATTCCACAAAGGGTGCTTTATCCTCTGCATTAACCAATTTGTATTTGTGACCTGGAAAAAAAACATGCCCTAACATACTTCATCACTCCAATTGCAAAATGAACTTATCTTGAGCTAAGAAGCCCCAACACTTTCATATACTGAGAATTCATGAGCAGCCACAGAATTAAGCTTTAAATGTGTAGTTCTAGGGTGCAATGTTAATAAATATATTTCAACAAGCTTAAGTTTTCAGCCAAGTAAATAATAATATAGGTGACATTAGTATTGATATCGGTTCCTAATGATATCATTTATACCCTGCAATTAAAGTTTAAGCACTAAATAAAGCATTATTAGGAGATCTGGGTTGGCTTTTCTTATATGTGAACACAAATGAAGCTCATGAGTGTTTGGATACGAGCCAAAAAACTTGAAACTTAACCACAAGCTACTTCCGGGGTTTCCCCTCTGTGTTTTTGCCACTTGGCAAGATACAGAATTAGAACGCTAGGAAATGATTCCCAAAAAAGGCAAGAGGAAATCGGAAGCCCCAGGAACTGAACTGAACACCACCGTGGTTAACTCCGACCCTTCCACACATAATATTATAGATAAAAGCCATCTGCTAGGAATTTGCACATCTGACTATCCAAGAGGATTCTTGCTAGTATCGTGCTGAATACTCTATGCATAAAATAAAAAGACAACTTTGCTGAAGGACAAGGGGCTTTAAACTTTCCTGTGTTTTCCATGAATTGTTGCTCCCTTCTCAGAGCTCCAAAGCACTACCAAGGGCTAGATGAGGAAGGGGGTGCATTTTCACTGACAACCCTGTATTGCACAAGATTCTCCAACTTTCCTTCTTGCATTTACAGAACCTAGAAAATACCTGATTCAAATGACTTATTCAATGCCCACTTGTCAAACATCTAGACACTGTGCAAGAAATGTTGGCTCAAAGAACCCCTTCTCCACTCCCCATCTCCAGATGTAGTACCCCCACTGTAAATTCTTCATCTGTATTTGACTGAGTGGGTATCTGATGTGAAACATCTTTAAACCAACTGAAGACTAGAAGGCTAATTGAAAATTATGCTTTTCAAAGTGAGCAAAGGAGTTCTAAAGAAATGTGTTTTTCCCAGTATAAACTTAGAGACTTGAGATTGATTTCAAATTGGACATGGAGCAATATATTTCTGCACATTCCTCATGGATAGAGTCATCACGAAGGACACATAAAATAACAAAATGCCACCAACTTTGAAAAAGCCCATTATCATGACCCCAAATGAGGGGTCAAAATACCACAATAAAGCCAGAATTCATCATTTTCATCAACTCAATTACTAAGCTGACATAAAATGGTGATAATGACTCTTGTGTAATATTTTGCCAACCCCCAAAGTCAGTATCTGAAGGTGTCCAAGATGTTTCCAGTAACTTTGGCAGGGTCACCTACACACAGAAGAACACAGAGAATTTGGGTCCAGAAAATAAATACTATACTATGAATAAAAACTATACAGTTTATCCAAAGACAATATTCAGATGGCAACTTTCTTTTGACAAACTCGAAGGCTTACCATGTTAATCATTTGGTTATGTCCTCAACTGCCTCTCTTTATGGATGAATTTTCAAAATGGGAAACTAGAGCCCAGCCTGGTTAGGGGCATACTCTTTTGGCCAGGGACAGAGCTAGGAGGAGCACGGATTTTTATCCTCTCACTCAGACAGCTGTTCTTCTGGAGGCTCCACCCTGGCCCACCTCTGGCCCCGCACAAAAACAGAACACAAGAACGCGTGACAGGAAAGGTAGTCTGGAAGCAGGAACATAATTAAGGCCATTAGCATTTCCTTTGCTCAGAATGAAAGCACACACTCCCGAAGAAATACATTCACACTCCTAATTCTCTTATCTTTTCTCTGCGCGCTGTGGAAGAGAAATAAAGATCTCTTTGTCAATTCACATGTGCTGCTTTTCACGAGTTATGCTGCAGACCAGAGAGCACTTCAGATTCTGCGGTGAACAAAGGCCAGCTTGCGTACTTACCTGATTACCGAGGAATGTCCACGTGTGGCAGCCTCTTCTAACAGTGTATCAGCTGCCACTGCGATTCAATCTCATTCCAGCAAAACTTGTAGCAAAGGTACAAAACCCACCTCAAGCTTGAGAAGATAAAAAACACAAAATGAAAACATATGTAAATTATTGTCCTGTTGTTAATCTCACCTTCCAATCTCCAAAGCATTCTGACCTAAAGGGGTTAGCTAGAGCTGTAGCCAGGCTCCAAATGAATCATTTGAAACATTCAAATTCTGTGCATACCATTGAATCTCATCTACTTGCATGAGAATATAAATGCATTGTACATTAGTTTGCTTGGGATATGACGCTACTGAACCTACTATCTTTTATGCACCAATTGCATTAGTCACTATTTTCATTTCCTTTCAGTGAAGATGTGTCCAATCTTCTTTTCACCCACCACAGTTTTCTTCTCGAAGAGTGAAAACCCAAAATACTTCATTAAGGTTAAGAACATTAAGCTAAAGCAAGTCCATCTGATGGAGGGAGCTGGAGACAGTTTTGTGCTTATTATTTTTTCTCTCACTTGGCCCAGGATTCCTATTTGTGAAACTGAGATGTCATTATAACATATACAAGAGAATCAGTTTTTAGCGAGGGAAAAATCATTTTGCTTGCACAGATCTTATGTCACCAAGACATCTGACAAAACAAGTATATAGCCATTTGACATTTCATCTACGTCGGGGGTGATCACATATCCCACTTTACCCAGGATAGTCCTGGGTTTTGCCAATTGTCATGAAGTAACTATTAAAAGTGCCCCTTTTCCCACTCAGAAGTGTTCTGATTTAGACAACAAATGATAGTCCATTGATGCTGTTTGCCATCATTAGCATATGTAAGCAAGTGTTGGATAATGTCATTTATGGATGTCTGGGCTGAGGGTCCTTCTGAAATTTTAGAACATCAGTTCAACTTCATATTGATATACTATATTGATATTTTATACCAGCTTTTCATATTATGTTGAAATTGCATATTGATATTTTAATATTTTTAAATTGTTTTCAGGTACTTATCTATTTTTTTCCTTCATACAAGCCCACACTATATGAGCAGGGATGTTAGCATCCTACTAACAGCTAAGACAAAAATCATTGATTTGTCTCAAACCATACCGTCACACTTCCTTCCTCCTTATTCTAGAAGTGTTCTAGTAAACCATGATAGAAGCCTATAGAATAGTACCCCATAAACATGTAAAATTATTGTGCCAATTAGAAAATAAAAATGTAAAAAAAACGAAGCCTATTAGATCAAGTTTTAACTTAAGCTTATTTCTCTAGTGAAAAGAAATCGTATAGCTCTTTGTGGCCTGACAATGACCCTTTCTCAAGAGTTGAAGTTCCTATCTCTCTAGATAAAAATCACAACCCGAGACTAAAATAAAGCTTCTTAAATTATAAATTTGGGGGTTTGGACAATGGATGGAAAGGGACTCATAGCAATGTTTATAAGTCTTTATATGTGAATTCAGGTAAGTCTTTTAGGTTTTAAAGCTCTGTCTTATTGACTAAAGAGAAATGGATCACAGCACAAACATTTTCCACCATGGGCATTTCCTAAAATGGTACCTCCATAGTATTCTCCTTAGATCCAACCTAAAGACATTGCGACCTTGGACACCAGAGAGCAAGGAAGATGGAAGGTCCTCTTGCCGTAGCTATCAGAGCTGTCCCGGTTCTACCTGTCTGGCCACCCCACATCCTTCTCAACTAGACTTTCAAATTTGTTCATCCAGATTCCTCACAGCTTTGTCCTTCTCACCATTGCTTGTCTTTTTCACCATTCAACAGAGGCTATCAGCTGACAGTGGGCGGCCCACTTCTAATATGTTTGTGTTTTATTTGGCCCAAGTCAATTTTTTTAAATTGAGCTAATATCTAAACCTAAGACATCCTGTGGTAAGATCCAGATTCCTGGCTTCAATTAAAAAATCCATGCAATTCCCACATAATACACACCTGGAGTAGACGGTCACAACCATTGCAGAAAGTATGCACCTGGCCTGCATCCTCTCATGTTACCTGCCTGGCCCCTCTTAGGCATCAGAGTTTGCAATCTCTCTTCTCCATACCTACCATAGCTTCAGGGACCATCTCTCTGCACACTAAAAATGTTCATGTGGACATTTTCTGAAGTTCCACACACTCATGTGTCCTCTAAGGTCCAGATCACCACACACCACATGTCCTCTGAGATAATGGGCCATATATTCCACTGCCTAATCAACATTTAGATGATAAGAACAAGGAGGAAGATGGGAGAGAGACTTTAAAAAGAATAAGGAAAGTCTTTCCTCTTGAAAAGCCCTTGAGGCTTTTAAAATATATATCGGATATGCTTTCTGCCTAGACAATTGGCAGCCTGGGTCCAAGATCTTATTTTAGGGTGAGTGCACAGAAAGTGCAGCTCAAAGGAGAGACTCAAGGCCACTGGCCAAGGTTCAGCTGTGTGATACCAACCATCCAAACTTCCCTCAAAACTTAAAATGGGTTTCAGAGAATTCAGCTGGTCCAACAAGCCTCGTTGTTGTAAAAATTGACAACACCAGCTGCTACAAGAGATTAAGCCTAAACTCAGTAGCTTAAGTACAAAAAATCTGTCTGTACCTTATGTCAATTGTCCAATGAAGCAGGTAAGGTTTGGTGTTCAACTATCAGTCTCCAGCTTGTTGTGGAAGCGAGAGCCCGCACAGCCACCAGCCTTCTAGTGGTGCACCAAGCACCCTTCTGCTTTTCAGCTGGAGAACTTGATCCCAGGCCCTACCACCCAAGGGCTAGCCTGAAATCCACCTATTTGGCTACTCACCACTTTCCAATGGAAGAATTGAATTGGAGGTCATTCCAGCCACCAGCCAGCCTGAAATTCACAGATTCGTTATGTGTCCTTAAGGTCTTTAGGCTAGGCTCAGTGCCTGTAGCTCAGCGGCTAAGGCGCCTGCCACATACATCGGAGCTGGCAGATTCAAATCCAGCCCAGGCCAACCAAACAACAATGACAACTACAACCAAAAAATAGCTGGGCACTGTGGCGGGCACCATGGTGGGCACCTGTAGTCCCAGCTACTTGGGAGGCTGAGGCAAGAGAATCGCTTAAGCCCAAGAGTTTGAGGTTGCTGTGAGCTGTTGATACAGGATAGGTGGTGTCCCAGCCAGCTCAGCTGAGCTGAGCTAGATGACCTGCCGCCTCCACTTTGGCGGTGTTGGTGCGGCGGCAGCCCGCTGAGGAACCAGCAGGCTGGAGGATAGGCAAGGAGGGGGGGCTCTGACCCCCACCAGAGGCTCCAATAGCCAAAGGGGCCTGACAACTGCTGGGGAGACACCAGTGCTTTGGTGTCTCCTCCCCTTTGCACTTAGACTAAATACGGAACCCCCATTTCTCATGCCTAAGTCAATTTCATGTAAGTTTCCTGGGCCTCAATTCAGTGAATGGACTGTGTCCATTCATTAATATGTTCATTCTCCTTGCCCCAGCGGAAGACACTGTATCCGTTCGTTTCCTGGCCTCAGATAGAAGGAACCCTGCACCTATGTATTTCCCTAGACAAAGATCCCGGAGAGAAAGACGGAGAGAGGGAACGAGACGGGGAGAGAAACAAAAAGAGCTTTTCTCTCCTGACTTGGGTTTTCTCTTCCTACGGGGAACTTTAGTGTTTTTGTATTCTTTTCTGTAAATAAATTGTCTTACCAGGGATCTGTGGTCCGCGGATTTATTCCTCAAATCACTGAGACCTGAAACTCCGGCATCACTGTGATGCCACAGCACTCTAACGAGGGCAACATAGTGAGACGCTGTCTCAAAAAACAAGTATTTCGCCTACAGCAGACAAGAGAACTAAAAACCACATTTTGAAGAAGCAGGAACCCTTTCAATTACCATCCTATCCTCATGCTGGTGTACCAGAGGGTCTCCTTGTTAGGAATCTGGCTACTTCCTAGGGTTCGGTGGGTCATTTCGACACCTCTTTCCTGGCTCAGCGCCCGTAGCACAGTGGTTACAGCACCAGCCACATACACCGAGGCTGGCAGGTTCGAACCCGGCCGGGCCAGCTAAACAACAATAACGGCTGCAACAAAAAATAGCCAGACGTTGTGGTGGGCGCCTGTAGTCCCAGCTACTTGAGAGGCTGAGGTAAGAGAATCGCTTAAGCCCAAGAGTTTGAGGTTGCTGTGAGCTGAGATGCCACGGAAGTCTACCGCGGGCGACACTGTGGGACTCTCTCTCAAAAAAAATTTTTTTTTAAAAAAAACCTCTTCCCTTGCCTTCGTGCTGGGAAATAGCAGGTCAACTAGCTATCAGCGAGACACTTACTGTGGAAATGGGAGCTCTTTGGGCCTCCACATGGGCCACACTACCTGCAGAGCTGAGGGCCCTCCTGGTCCCGAGCGAGCAGCAGGTATACTGTGGAAGTGAGAGCTCTCTCGGCCACCGTCCTTCTCTCCTGGTTACGCCTTGATTGCCGTCCGGCTGGAAAACTGAATTGGAGGCCCTTCCATGCGCCAGCTATCCTGAAATCTGCCTGCTGGTGGATCCTTCAGGGCCCCAGCCTGTGGTGGACAAAGGACTTAAAAGACCTGCCCACAGGTCTCAGAGTACTGAGTAAGGAAAATAGATGCCTTTTGGCAACTGTTTCCCACGTGCCAGTGTCCGGGAGACACTTCCCATCCCCAACTTGACTCCCCACAAGGGTTCCACGAGTCAAGTTGCACCCTTCAACTCTGTGCTTCGCAATCTTGCCTCTGCGCTTTCTCCATCCCAAAGGCTATCCAGAAATTCTCTTGCCATCGTACTGTATTAATGAGGGTCCTTTTGTCCTCTTACAGCCCTTCGCGTGCTAGGAAGCAAAGTTCCCTGTGGTCACAGGATGCGCCCCCTCGGGCAAAGTGAGAACCTCTTCAGTCACCATCCTGCACAATGGTGCTCAAGGGCTCCTCTGGACACCTCTTGTCCCCACAACAGCATTCCACCAGTCCTCTACTCTCCCAGCATGCCTTTGTGCTGTGATAAGCCACGGCCCATTTGGCCAGTGTCCTAGAGTGCAGGTGCTAAGAAGGCTTTAGGTCACCTGGCTGCTTATGAGCTGGAGAACTGGACTGAAGATACTTAAGCCCACCAACCGGCCAGTAACTAATGCCCTTGGAACCTTTTTGGCCACCAACCTGCCCAGGTGCTATATATCTGTCAGTCTTTCTACACTGCAATCTGCTTTTGGTTGAGAAACTAAAGGCCATGTGTCAGGTGGCCCGAGTGAGGGTTGTGGAAGCAAGAGCCCCTTTAGGCTCTTCTTCACCATCATTTTCTTTGGACAGTATTCTGTGCCCCTCTCCTCACCAATCTGCCCACTCTCTAGGGTTCTAGGAGTCATTCCATTCCCCAACCTGCCAACATGCCCGGAAACTGAAGACCATTTGTCATAAACTTTCCCACAAGCTATTGAGCAGAGAGCTCTTTCAGCCACCATCCCTCCAGTGTGCTGGTGCCCTGGGGGTTCTTTTGGCCACTGATTGGCCTTGCACTAGCACCATGGGGTTGTTCCAGACACTAGCTTGCCCATATGCCACAATTCCCTTTGTCCTTCATTCCCCTGCCTGTATGTGTCCTAGAGAACTGGACAGCCCTCCCAGCTGTCAACCTGCCCTCATGCTGTGAAATGGAGAACTCTTTCAGCCACCATCAGTCCCTTGCACTGATGGCCTGAGGGAACCGTCCAGATAGCAGATAGCTTTGCACCAATGGTCCTATTCGTGCTCAACATGCCATCAACTCATGCTCAGAGGTTTCTTTCAGCTGGCATCCAGCCAACATACTGGGGTCATGGGGAAGTGGAGATCCTCAAGGCACTACCCTGCCTACTTGCTATGGAATCCAGAGTCCTAGTGACAACCATCCTTCCTCATCCCTCATGCTGTTTCTCCAGGACCCGTTCAGCCACCATCAGTCCACAGTCAGTCCCTTGTGCTGATGACCCAAGGGAATCTTTAAGCCATCAGCTATCCCACATTCTAGGGTCCTGGGGGTCCTTTTGACCACCACACTATGTGCTGAATAACCAAGGCTCCTTGTAGTGCAGAATCAGCCACAGGCCGTGTAAACAAAAGGAGAAGGTTGGATTGGCCCACAGATGGAAATTTCCACCCAGTTATCTGTAGTACTAGCTTTATAGAGGTTTGGCCAGGTACATGGCAGTACAGAATTCATTCTATAGTTCCAAGCCTCTCTACCATCTACGTGTAAAAATGCTTCTGGTCATGGAGATATAAGAAGGAGCAATGTACGCAAATCCTAAACCATGCCCAAAGTGGAAAGGGAGATGACCTCTCCTTCCCTCTCCCCTGTTCCATGGCTAAAATGTAGACATGAACTGTCTTGGGTCATTCAGATGAAGGCAACACCCTAGAGACAAAAGAGCAGCAAGACAGAAGGAGTCTGTACTCTCTCTAACTTTCTGGAGTAGAGCCAGGATATCAGTTCCAACTTCTATGTGAAAGTGAAATAAGCATCCAACTTGCTTAAACAAGTGTTGTCACTGAGTTGCATTCAGCCCAATCTAGATCCAGATGAATGTACCTGATTTCACCAAAAATTTATTATGGAGTTAGTTCGATTCAACTTCTCAATGACAAAAAGCAAAGGGAGAATTAGCCAGGCCTGTGGCATGTGCCCGTAGTCCCAGCTACTTGGGAGGCTGAGGCAGGAGAATCACTTAAGCCCAGGAGTTTGAGGTTGCAGTGAACCATGCTGATGCTACTGTACTCTACCTGAGGTGACAAAGGGAGACAAATAAAACTAAACCAAAGTCAGGAACCCAAATACAAGAGTGAGAATGAGAACCAGCTCTTGAATCTTGCGTTCTTTCCATCTCCCGCACTACAATCTTCTCTCTGTTAGATCACTGCCACTCGGCAGCTCAGAACCTTCAACAGTTTTCCTGGATAGAGTGCTGTGACATCACAGCTCACAGCAACCTCCAATTCCTGGGCTCAAGAGAGTCTCCTGCCTCTGCCTCCCAAGTAGCTGGGACTACGGGCGCCCGCCACAACGCCCAGCCATTTTTTGGTTGCAGTCGTCATTGTTGTTTGGCGGGCCCAGGCCGGATTCGAACCCGCCAGCTCAGGTGTACATGGCTGGCGCCTTAGCCGCTTGAGCCACAGGCACCGAGCCGCTTTCCAATGCTTTTAAAATGTAGACCAGAGTCACAAACACAATCTCCTAGTTCTCCTATCTGCCACCCTCTGCACCCCATGCACACCACACTCGCCTCATTCTCCCCACTGTAGCCAAATCATTTCCCTGTCCTTTGTACTTTGTCCATGCTCTTTCCTGCCACAGGACCTCTGGATGTGCTGTCATCTCTGCTGGGAGTGGTCTTCTTCTCTACCCTCATCTCTGAGTTAACCCCAGCCTGCCTTTTAGATCTCAGCTCAAATGTCACTTCCTGACCCTGATCTCCTTGCTTAAGTAAATGTCATACTGTGGGCTCTCCTGGCACCATGAGCCTGTCTGTCAAAGTCTTGTCACAGTTTCCATTTGCTTTGTGATGATGTCATTAACTATAAGCTAATCATGGTTAGGCGCCATGTCTGATTTTGCTCACCATTGTATCCTGATGCAGGGTTCCCATAAAGGAAAATGAATTATTTTTTGTACATAAGCCTCTACTGCAAAGGCAAGGAGAGGTCTTATCCTATCTCACTGAGGATTAAGTTCAGTTTCATAGACTAGAAAACAAACAAAGAAAGACTATGACTTAAAGCAGAAAAGTGGTTGATTTCAGTTTCACATAAAATATGTGAGGAAATAGGAGGTTCAGGGCTGGAGTATGATATCTCTATAAGGTCTCCAGGGATCCAGATAACTTTCAGCCAGCCACTCTGCCATCCCTAGAATGTGGTTCTTATTTTCCTGGTTCAAAATGAGTGTCAGAGCTCCAGCCATCACTTTTGCTCCAGGCAGCAAATTTGAGGAATGGAGAAAAGGGTGGGCCTGCCTTCTCTCTTTTGAGATGACTTACTCAAAATACCAAACAAAACATGCTCTTAGCTACAATTAAGTTAAATTGGTCACTCCTTCCTAAAAAGAAGGCAAAGAAATGTAGTTCTTCAACTGCACTACCACGTACCTGGTAAAAATCAAGGCTTGGTTACTAAAGGATATAGGGAGTGTTTTTGGTTATCTACTTGCCACTCAATAAAGCACTAAAACCAAGTGGCTCAAAATAACAGCAAACAAAAATAAATGAATAGAAATCACCATTTTATTGTCTCTCAAGGATCTGCAGCCTGAGTGGGGTCAGCTGAGCTGTTCTTCCTTTGGTCCCACTGGGGTCTCAGGCAGTCAGTGATCAACTAAGATGCTGGGATGCTTGGGCCTCTCTCATTATGGTCTCACCCCCTCTCCTCTCTAGGTGTTCTCTGCACATGGCCTCTCTCCAAGTGAGTGTCCAGAAACACAATGCAGAATCTTCCAGGTCTTCGCAACGCTTAGGCACAGTGTCCCTTCACAACCTTCGAGTAATTGAAGCATTCACAGAGCCAGTCTAAATTCAAGGAAAGGAGAAATAAACTTCACTTCTATATGAGGGGAGTGACACAGCATTAGCAGTCCTCTTTAACCCACCACCAGAAGAATTCACGTGGGTGGCGCCTGTGGCTCAGCGAGTAGGACGCCAGCCCCATATACCGAGGGCTGCGGGTTCAAACCCGGCCCCGGCCAAACTGCATCAAAAATTACCCGGGCGCTGTGGCAGGCGCCTGTAGTCTCAGCTACTTGGGAGGCTGAGGCAAGAGAATCGCTTAAGCCCAAGAGCTGGAGGTTGCTGTGAGCTGTGACTACACAGCACTCTACTGAGGGCGACAGAGTGAGATTCTGTCTCCACAAAAAAAAAAAAAAAAGAAGAATTCATGTGACAATTGGCCAATTGTATTTCCTCTTT
>CAUYON010105109.1:0-17761 GCA_963573935.1 Arctocebus calabarensis
TTTTTTTTTTTTTTTTTTGAGACAGAGCCTCAAGCTGTCACCCTGGGTAGAGTGCTGTGGCATCACAGCTCACAGCAACCTCCAATTCCTGGGCTCAAGCGAGTCTCTTGCCTCCACCTTCCAAGTAGCTGGGACTACAGGTGCCCGCCACCACGCCCGGTCATTTTTTGGTTGCAACCGTCATCGTTGTTTGGCGGGCCCTGGGGCTGGATTCGAACCCGCCAGCTCAGGTGTACGTGGTTGGCGCCTTAGCCCGTTGAGCCACAGGCACCGAGCCAGAAATGAGGGAATTTTAATTGTAGGAACTTCTTCAGAATACATTTCCAGAGTAAATGGAACTAGGTAGACACTGGCTCACACCCAGTGAGCATAGTCCCAGCCACTTGGGAGGCTAAAGCAGGAGGATCACTGGAGCCCAGGAGTTTGAGGTTGCAGTGAGCTGTGCATAAGCCTCACAACAAGACCCCATCTCTGAAAGAAAAATTAAAAAAAAATTTTTTTAAATTATCCAGTCATGGTGGCATGTGCCTGAGGTCCCAGCTACTCAGGAGTCTGAGGATTCCTTAAGCCCAGGAGTTCAAAGCTGCAATGAGCTATAATGATGCCACTATATTCCAGCCTGGGTAATACAGTGAGACCCCCCCACCTCTAAAAACAAAAATAGTAAATGGAACTCTTAAAAGGAGTCTAGAAATGCCATTTATTCATTGTAAATTAAATGTTTGTACCTATGCCAAGATTACTTACCCTAATATCCTATATCTAGCCAGGAGTTTAAAACTTACACACGGGGTCTTTTGGAATGTTGTGGGATGCAGTGGTATTTCCAGAAGCCTGACTGATAGCTATTACAGCAAGTCTACAGTCATTTACTATGAGCTTTATTTGTTGCATATTTACAGATTATGGTATATTCTGAGTATCAGACAATTAAAAAGATATCTGAATCTCTGAGCCTTCAAGGAATGATGAGAAGAAAAAGCATTTAATCACATGAAATATATCAGCAAATTAAATTGGAAAGGTAGTACTGCAAATCTGATATCAGATATTATCTCACAACTGAAAGAATCTCTAGTGATGTAAAATTTTTCTGCCCAGTACTTTATAACACATTTTTAGTCCATTACTACATGTATTAGTAGTCTAGTAGTCTGTTTTTATACAATAGATGCTTATTTAATCCTAACAGTGAAAAACTGGAATTCCTATGTCCTGTATCCAGGGGTATTCCCAGTGGCAGGCGTCTGGCCTTGTACTCAGCTTCATACTCAGTGTCATAGCTTCCTGTTTTCATTGGCTTTTTTTTTTTTTACCTTTTTATTTAAAACCATCAGTACCCATACAACAACTAAACTGTCAAATAAATGACCTCTTTCATACAGGACAAGAAGAAGCGGTTTTACCTTGAATCTGGAAAGGGATTTAGATAATGCTAAAGAAAAACATTTCATAGTGGAAACATAAAAGCAGACTAACTTCTCAGTTTGGTGTTAATCAGAAACAAGAGGGCTTATCAAAACACTTTCTGGGCCCCACTTCCAGAGATTCTGAATCAGCAAGACGGGATAGGACTTAAGAATTTGCATTTCTAACAAGTTTCCAGAGGATGCTGATGTCAGTAGCCTGTGACCACACATTTGAGGATGCACAGAATTGATTCTTTAGGTGGGTTCTGAAGTCCTCTGCTCACCACATCATTCATCCTTTTTGAAACATCCTCTGAGTGAATACCTAAGAATCTCTGCGTAATTTAACTGCTCCACATTTTCACACAATTGTACTGATACTGCTTCTTTCTGGAAAGACTTTGTTTGGGGGACAGCTGGTAGAGTGTGTGAGCTCCTCGTTGAAGGCTGCCTCCAGAATGCCCTGAAAGGACTGCTTCGCTTTCTTCCTAAAATCTTTCCCTAAGAGGGCGTAAAGGAAGGGATTGAAGCAACTATTGGCAGATGCTAGAGCAAGGGACACCTGGTCCCAGGACATCAGAGCTTCCCCAAAGGGAGTTATTGGGTCAATAAATAATGACAGAACCCCAAAAACATGGTATGGAGTCCAGCAGACAAGAAAGACAGCCACCACCACCACAGCCACACGAAAGGTTTTGTTCCGAGACTTGGCAAAGCGTCCCTGTCTCATTCGGAAGACAATGAGACTGTAACAAGACACCATGAAAATAAAAGGCAGCAGGAAACCCACCACTAGCCTAGTCATGGTTATTGCCACCATGGGTGTTGACGCTTGATTGTCATTTGTGAATTGGCCTACATCGTAATACAGGAAATCTTGTGGTAACTCAAATAAGGACTTGTTAGAAATACCAGAGAAAAGCTCTAAATCTGTAGAGAGAAAAGCATCAGAGTTATTCAGTGGGTTAGTTCTGTGATCTTCAATGGGAACCCCATGGGAGATTATAGGTGAGACCACCACATCAGCAGGTTTATGTAAATTATAATACAGATGTTGACTAGCTAATCTAGTGGAATCCACAGGGCGTGAATCTCCAGGAAGTCTTTGAAATGTTTGAGGTTGGAGGACAGTGGTGGCTGTCCAGGGATGATCAGCTGTTTGCAAAGAGGAAGGATATAACTTGTCTGTTTCTCCAGGCAGCTGTACGATGGAGCTGTTTTTTCGTAGATCTAGATCAAAGGTGTCATCTAGGTAATCAAAGGTGTTGCCTGAGCTGAAGAAATAAAAACTGTAGCTACATATATTTTTGTCACCTACAGTGAATGTTTCCCGGTACATGAACACAGGTATACACATTGTGAAAGCTGCCACCCAGATACATCCACAGATAGTGAAAGCTGTTCTCACATTGCGATGATTCTGGCACCAGATTGGCTTGAGTACCAAAAGACAACGGTCCAGGCTAATGGCAGTAAGCAGGAAGACACTAGCAAACATGTTGAGGATGATGATGGAGGGGATGAGCTTGCACAGGAACCAACCATAGGGCCAGTGTCCCTGGAGAGCCAGATGAGCCAGGGAGAAGGGCAAGGAGAGGCAGCAGAGAAAGTCTGCCAGGGTGAGATGGAGGAACCAAACTGTGTTCACCGTCCGCTGCATCTTCAGGCCAGCCACCCACAGCACAAGCCCATTGCCTGGCAATCCCAATAAAAACGTAAAACTGAGAATGGCCATGGAGAGAACTACTTCGGGTTTATCCCAAGGCTGTGAGGAGAAGTCAGTGGAATTGGTCTCAGCAGAGAAAGACTCCATTGATAGACTTCTGCAAAAAGTTGAAAGAAAACGTTAAAACTAACAGTATCGTCTTGAAAGTACATATTCTTAGGATTCTAACCTTCCCAAACAGCCATAAGGTCTTCACAAGGGAACATTCTCTGACAGACAATTTAAGATCTATTAATTTAAATGTTTAACAAAATAGCAACTTCACTCGGAAGTTTATAACAATGTAAATTGGTCTTTTTTCTTGTTCTTTCAATCTCTCGCTTTCCATTGGCTTTTTGCTCATCCAGTGTCCTCTATTAAAAACAAATAATCTTAGTGAGTAAACGAACAAAACTTCTAGATTGGAAGTCTCCAACCTGAGGTCACGAAAGGGCTCCATCACCACCTAAGATGATATGCAAAATTTTAACTTTACATATTTTCATTTTTCTGAGGGCAGAAGTTTTATTCATTCCCTTCATTAGATTTTTAAAGGATTCACTACCACAAAGACTTCACTGAAGATTTGAGTTATATCTTTTAGAAACAACTCTATTTTCTCCTTCTGCTATCAAAATTTTCAAGAGTTTTAAGAGTTGTCGACCTTCTTTGCACTGACTTCCTCACTACCCATCATTTCTGTCTTGTTTATTTCAGTTTATGAATACAACCTGGGAAAATAGTGTTATTATTACAAAAGCAGAAAATATGCATGAAGAAAATTAGAAAATACAGACAAGCAAAAAAAGAAAATAAGGCCAGGCATGGTGGCACATACCTATAATCCCAGCACGTTGGGAGTCCAAGGTGGGAGGATCACTCGAGGCCAGAAGTTTGAGACCGGCCTGGGTAATGAGACACCGTCTCTACAAAATTTATTTTTCAGAAATTAGCCAGGTACAGTGGTGCATGCCTATAGTCCCAGTTACGTTAGAGGCTGAGGCAAAAGGATCACTGGAACCCAGGAGTTGGAGGTTGCAGGAAGTTACGATTATGTCACTTCACTCCAGCCTGGATGACAGTGGGAGACTCTGTCTCTAAAAATACAAATAAAAATGTTGTATACCCACCAGTCAGTGATTACCACTTTAATATAATTTATATTCTCCGGATCTTTTTTCATGTATTTTTGTTAAAAAAAATTCAATAAAAGTAGATTATACTGTGCATATTAAAAGAATTTAATTGGGGTAAAACTCATGTAATATAAAAATTACCGTCTTAACCATTTTTCAGTTAAATAGTGTGCCATGGGTTGGCACCCATAGCACAGTGGTTATGGTGCCAACCACATACACTGAGGGTGGCAGGTTCAAACCCTGCTCGGGGCCAGCTAAACAACTGCAACAAAAAAATAGCCAGGCATTGTGGTGGGTGCCTGTAGACCCAGCTACTTGGGAGAAGACAGAGAATTGCTTAAGGCCATGAGTTTGAAGTTGCTGTGAGCTGTAGGATGACATACTGAGCCTCTGTCTCAAAAAAAAAAAAAGTGTGCCATATTTACATTGCGGTATAATCAATTCCTTCCTTCCTTCGTTCGTTGCTTCCTTCCTTCCTTCCTTCCTTCCTTCCTTGTTTGAGACAGAGTCTCATTTTGTAGCCCTCGGTAGAGTGCTGTGCCGTCCCAGTTCACAGCAACCTCCTGCTCTTGGTCTTAGGTGATTCTTTTGCCTCAGCCTCCCAAGTAGCTGGGACCGCAGGCGCCTGCCCCAACACTTGGCTATTTTTCTTTTTGTTGTTGTTGTTGCAGTTTGGTCAGGGCAGGGTTCAAACATGCCACCCTCAGTATATGGGACCGGCACCCTACCCACTGAGCCACAGGCGCCGCCCTGTATAACCAATTTCCACAGATTTTTTGTCATACAAAACTGAAACTATACCTGTTAAACAATTTGTTGTTTCCTCTTCCCTACCCCCAGCCCCTATTCTACTTCCTATGAATTTGACTAATCTACCTACTCTATTTAAGCAGAAACATATAGCATTTGTCGGCTCGGCCGCCTATGGCTCAACAGGCTAAGGCACCAGCCACGTACACCTGAGCTGGCAGGTTCGAATCCAGCCTGAGCCCGCCAAATAACAATGACAGCTGCAACCAAAACATGGCCGGGCGATGTGGCGGGCGCCTGTAGTCCCAGCTACTTGGGAGGCAGAGGCAGGAGACTCGCTTGAGCCCAGGAATTGGAGGTTGCTGTGAGCTGTGATGCCATAGCACTCTATCCAGGGTGACAGCTTGAGGCTCTGTCTCAAAAAAACAAAAAAAAACAAAAGAAAATATAGCATTTGTCTTTTTCTGTCTGGCTTATTTTGCATAGCATAAAATCTTCAAAGTTCCTTCATGTTGTGGTATGTGTCAGAAGTTTCTTCATTTTAAGTGTTGAATAATATTCCCTTGTATGTATATACAACATTTTGTTTATTGAATCATCCACTGGAGGACATTTGGATTGTTTCTACCTTTTGGCTATTGTGAATAATGCATCTGTGAACATGGGTGTAAATGCATATATATGTATACATTTTTTGCTTATCTCTTTCTTAAAACATTCTCTTATGGCCTGTCATAAAAGAGGGAGACTATGTTGCCCTGGGTAGAGTGCCGTGGCATCACAGATCACAGCAACCTCAAACTCTTGGGCTTAAGCAGTTCTCTTGCCTCAGCCTCCCTAGTAGCTGAGACTACAAGCACCTGCCACAACACTTGGTTATTTTGTTTGTTTGTTTAGCAAGCCCGGCCGAGTTTGAATCTCCCAGCCCCAGTGCATGTGGCTGGCGCCCTAATCACTGAGCTGCATATTGTTTCATAAATTTTCTCTTTTTTCAGTTAGCAGTTTCCACATTACATATAATAAGGTTGTACCTTAAGGAATATCTGGTCTTTATCTATATTTTCCAACTGTTCACCACTACATCTTTCTCAGCTAGTTTGTCAACAACAGTCAACCTAGATCAGACTTTGTATCAGGGTGTTATGTCTCTTAAGTCCCTTAATTTAGCAAAGTTTCTCTTTTTCAAGAGAAAAAGCTCGTTTGGGGCTTGTTGTTCTGCCCACTTAACCATTTGTAATTCATCTTCTGCCTCTATCACTCTGCTAAAATGACCTCTAACAAATTTAAGCATCTCTCTGATATCATCTTCCACAATATAATATTGTCATCTGATTCTTTGACTTCTTTTTTTTTTTTGTAAATGGAAGATTGTATTTATTTCTTTTTTCTTTCTTTCTTTTTTTTTTTATTGTTGGGGATTCATTGAGGGTATAAGAAAATAGATTACACTGATTGCATTTGTGAGGTAAAGTCCCTCTTACAATCGTGTTTTGCCCCCAAAAAGTGTGGCACACACCAAGACCCCACCTCCCTCGCTCCTTCCCCCTCTCTGCTCTTCCTTTCCCCACCCTGATTCTTTGACTTCTTAACACTCCCTTGTCTTGGCCTCTGTGATATTATGCTCTCCTAATTCTCAACACTCTCGTAAGTGTACCCTACTTTATAGCTTTACCAAATAACCTCACTATTCCAACTGTATGTCATTTTCTATTCCTTAGCCAATGCTATTTGCTTCTATCTGGAATTATGCCCTTTACCTTAATTCTTCTTTCCTTCTTCCTTAATCTATACCTGTTGAAATCCTACACATTCTTCAAGAACAAGTTCAAAGATTATCTCTTTCTTAAAACATTCTTTTATGGCCTGACACAGTGGCTCATGCTGTAATCCTAGTACTCTGGGAGGCTAAGGCAGGTGGGTTGTTTGAACTTAGGAGTTGAAGACCAGCCTGAGCAAGAGCAAGACCTTATCTCTACTAAAAATAGGAAAACTAGCCGACCTCATGGCAGATACCTATAGTCCCAGCTACTTGGGGCTAAGGCAAGAGGATGTCTTGAGTCTAAGAGTTTGAGGTTGCTATGAGCTATGATGACACCATGGCACTTTACCCAGGGCAACAGAGTGAAAATCTATAAAAAAATTCTTTTATAATGCTAACCAGAGACACTGACCCATACCTGTAACCCAGCACTTTGGGAGACTGAGGTGGAACAATTATTTGAATCTATGAGTTTGAGATCAGCCTAGGCAAGACCCATTTTCTACAAAAACATTTAAAATAATTAAGTAGGTGTAGTGGCATGTGCCTGTAATCTCAGCTACTCGGGAGACAGAGGTGGATCTCTTAAGCCCAGGCGTTTGAGGTTACAGTAAGCTATGATTAGGCCACAGCATTCTAGCCTTAGAGACAGAGTGAGAGCCCTTCTCTTAAAAAAAAAAAAAAAATTACCCCTGGGCGCAGTGGCTCACTCCTGTAACCCCAGCACTTGGGAGGCCGATGAAGGTGAATTGCCTGAGCTCACAGGTTGGAGACCAGCCTGAGCCAGAGCAAGTTCTCTTCTCTAAAAAAGTATCTGGGCATTGTGGTGGGTGCCTGTAGTACCAGCTACTTGGGAGACTGAGGTAAGGGGATCACTTGAGCCCAGGAGTTTGAGGTTGCTATGAGCTATGACATCAGGGCACTCCACCCAGAGTGACAGAGTAAGACTCTGTCTCAAAACAATAAATAAATAGGACTGGGGGAGGTGGCTCGCACCTGTAATCCCAGCACTCTGGGAGGCTGAAGCAGGTGGATTGCCTGAGCTCACAGGTTTAAGACCAGCCTAAGCCAGAACAAGTCTCTAAAAAAGAAAAAAAAAATGGCCAGGCATTTGGCGCCTGTAGTCCCAGCTACTTAGGAGGCTGAGGCAAAAGACTCGCTTAAGTCCCAGAGTTTGAGGCTGCTGTGAGCTATAAGGCCACAGCACTCTACCAAGAGTGATGAAGTGAGACTTTGTCTCAAAAAAAAAATTACCAATGAGAAATTAATTCTTCAGTTTTGTTTTGTTTTGAGACAGAGCCTCAAGCTGTCACCCTGGATAGAGTGCTATGGCATCACAGCTCACAGCAACCTTCAATTCCTGGGCTCAAGAGAGTCTCCTGCCTCCGCCTCCCAAGTAGCTGGGACTACAGGCGCCTGCCACAACGCCTGGCCATGTTTTGGTTGCAGCTGTCATTGTTATTTGGCGGGCCCGGGCTGGATTCGAACCCGCCAGCTCAGGTGTACGTGGCTGGTGCCTTAGCCCATTGAGCCACAGGTGCCGAGCCTCTTCAGTTTCTTTTTTCTTTTTTTTTTTTTTTTGTAGAGACAGAGTCTCACTTAATCGCCCTGGGTTGAGTGCCACGGCATCACACTGCTCACAGCAACCCCCAGCTCTTGGGCTTAAGCGATTCTCTTGCCTCAGCCTCCCGAGTAGCTGGGACTACAGGCGCCTCTTCAGTTTCTTAATTTGTGTATGTGGTTGAATCTTTTTTCAGATTCTCTATGCATATTTTGTCTCATGATTATTATTTTAGTTCTCTTATCTATCATTTTGGCCTTAAATTTCATGACGGTAAAAAGAAGTTTTGTTCAGAATGCTTGGGAATTTAGCACAGTGTTTTATAAGACACAAAAATTAAAGATTATTTGAATGGATGAGTGCTCATTTGGGGGGTTAACTTTATTTATTTTCTGATTAAACTTAAAATTCTAATTCTTTTCCATTTAATCCTTGCCCAGACTGCTTCCTTAATTCCTAGGCTCTCCCTTTTAACTTCCTTTTTGTCTTTAAGTTCCTAATTTTTACTGGACATAATAACACTTTATATTTCTTTTTATAGAAGCTCAAAATATTTTCGTGACTTGGAAGTAGTTCTGCTGAGTTAACCAAATGTTGTTGTAGGGCTTTATATGATTAGCAGAAGCTAAAATAACAAGTTGACAAAATAATAAGACAGAATAAATAATTCCCCTTTCTGTGTCCTTATCTACTCAAATATTTAAGTCCTATCAGGGTCTTTTCCTTCCCTGTTGTGCATGGCAGCTACCCCAATCCATTGTCCCACTCCCAGACACATCTGCATGCCCAGATCCTTAAAACGGAGCGAAGGATAGAGTTATAGAATTCTAGAACTGAAAGGAAACTTAGCAATCATTTTTTTTCTTTCTACTTTTATCTCACAGTTTCTGACACTGAAACTCTATAAATTAGGTGACTTTCACATAATCACAATATAGGATGTTTTCAGATACTACGGTCCAATGACTATCAGGCCAATACTCTTTTTCCTACAACAAAAATCACATAACAGAAAAACCTGTGGTATTGCTACTAAAGGGGAAGGAAATGAGGACTGTACAAACTGAAGTTGCAAGGACGAAAAAGCAAAATTCCAATATAAAGAAAGAGAGTGAGTTGGCATGAGCTATAATTTCAATATCACATTATCTATCTTGAAATGAAAATATACGGTATGTAAGTCAGGGCTTAAAAGTCCTTTAGAACAAGATCACTTTTTACATTTCTCCAAGTTGTTTTGGCTGAAAATTACCTTTATGTTTAAAATTAGTAGAGGATTAAAAAATTTTTCAATACTAAATTGGCCAGCAGTAATTAAAATGATCAACACAATCCTGAAACTAAAATTCAACTCTGATAGAGAAAGAAAAAGTAGACCCCAGAATCAAATACTAATACGGTAACAAAGTCAGTCGCAATAGAGAATGGGCAAAGGAATAAAAGAAAAAGAGAAAAATGAAACAAGAAAGAAATATACATCAGTGATTTGAAAAACAAATTAATGGGGAAAGCAGGAATCAAAGGTCAGAAAGAAATACATAGCCAAGTTGAACGACATAAAATTTATTATAAGTTACAGAAGGAAAATATTAAGAGCATTGGTGAATTTTTAGGAAAAGAAAGGTGAACATGGGGATAAGAAAAAAGAAATAAAAGTTGGTGAAGGAATAGGGGAAATAATGGTATGTAGAGAATAAGGACCCTCAAACCATTATCTATAATGAGCAAAACAGGTTAGATGCAAGTCATCAGGTGGATCTAGATTTTCTTACCAAAAAACTGAGATAATAGCTGAAGGCTTCAATCACCAATCTTGAGGTCCCCACAAGTGCTGTCTGGTCCCCACACTTAGTCACAAGTCATGAAGAATGTTGAGAAAAATTTCGAAATTGTTTGTGTAGCTTAGCAAATTAAAGAGTATTCGCTGAGCTCTCACTCCCCCTTTTCCTCTGTCTTTTTTCTTTCTGGTAGTAAATTAAGCCTGATGCCCTAGACCACTATCTGACTTCACAGGAAGAGCTTTAAAGTGAGTCATTTCTAAACAGCTTAGATAAGAAAAGTCAAAAAACAGAAGTAAGAGGGTATATTTTGAGACCTTTTCTGCAGGACAGAGAATGGTTGAGAGACTACTTCTGTACATAAGCTTCCCTCCTGTAATAAATTAATAGGTTTTCCTTTTGTTTTGTTTTAGAAATACAACAAAACAAACAAACCCCTCCCCCACAAACCCCCAAAACAGAATCCGTGGGATGTGAGGGTTGGGGTAGGAAGTGGTTGAGAAAGAATGACCTCCACAAACCCATTTAATTAATGTCAATAACATCTCTTAAATGCCTGATAGTTGTAAAAAACCATGCCATGCTACACTCAGGATGAATTCAACTATGTCCTAATCTCTGGAGAGTCACAATTGAGGGAATATACATCCATACACACACACACACACACACACACATCTGCAATACAAACTGGATTATGATAATAGAAGTAAAACAGTAGAACACAATAGGCAGATGTGTATTTACCCTAGGGCAATCTAGGAATCTCTGAAGGTAGAAATAAAATGTAAGGAAGTCCTTAAATAACTGTAAGTCTTCTAAAGATAGAAAAAGGTGAAAAGCTGCTTGGGGTGTAAGTGGAGCATAGTGTGGGCTAGTAAGCGGGAGAGACCAGATAAGAGGGAGAGGACAAGTAGGTGTAAGAGAGCAGGTAGGCTGAGAGAGGGCAGGGAGGTCAGAGAGGGCAGCAGGCACTGGGCAACAGGCAGGAGTCTATGTCGTGTTTCTTCAGGAAGGAGTGCAGAGCGCAGAAGGTGATTCTGGCTGAAAGCATACAGTGTAAAGAATTCACACTCATATTATTCGTTTACATATATGCATACAAAATAAACTTTATTAAGGGCAAATGTATTTGAACACTGTTATCTGTGACAAAGGCTCCACATTAATCAACTTCTCCAAACAATATCTGCTCCTCTTCTTGTTTGATGTCAAATCATCATGGGATATTTTTTTGAGGCAGAAAGACCTAAGAAAAAAGCCAGGGGTTGAATAATATTTATTTCTGTTAGCATTATTTAATTACAAAAGTAGAGCATAATCACAAAAAATATAATTTGAAATAATACAGAAGTATAAAGGATAAAAACCTGGAAAAAAGTTTTTATTTCTAATTCCCCTGCCAGAAGTAGACATTTTTAATAAGTTAGTGTCCATTCTTCCTAAACTTGTCCTTAATATAGCACATATTTTTTAAAAAGATAATTTTGAACAAAAATGAAATTATAATTTACATGTGATTTTGTGACTTAGTTTTTCACTTAACAATATATTAAAGCATATTTCCACATTAGTGCATATAATTTTATGGGTTTTTTTTTTAATTTTCAATATTTGAAAATACTGAATATTTTCAACATTCAATATTCAGAAAGCATACAAAAGATAGACAGGATTAACATACATGTATATTCATTCATATATGTACATGTATATGAAATATATATTGTTAGAGCAAATAATTTCTATGGTAAAACATTATATTTAGAAGAATTAAAGTAAACACTAAAATTTCTTGAACCTAGCTATCCTTGTTCCCTTCCCCAGAATAAATCTCTTTCATAAATAAGAATGTAATTCCACTACACATACAGTTTGTTCTGTTTTTCTCACTTATTTTTTATCAGGACATATTGGTCCAAATCACACTTTTAAAACTGCTTCATATTATGCCATTTAATCCATTTGTCCTCTGTTGATGAATATTTGGTTTTTATCTCATGTTAAGCTGTTATAAACAATGTTCAGAGAACACTCTTTACACATCTGTCCATGTTTCTGCATAATAGAATTCTAGAATTGGAATTGCTAAATCTAAGAGCACGTACCTTAAAGGTTTTGATAGATAAGGAATTTTCTACTAAAGAGACTCCACCAATGTACACACCCACCAACAGTGGTGACAGTATCTTTACCTCTTGCGAAAGATAAGACTTGGACTTTACCGCTGAGTTCAACATCATAAACATGTGATCTGCTCCTGCGGTAGATACCACGCGCTGCACTGTGGAAGATGTAGAAGCATGAGAATTATATGCAGGGTGGCCACAAAGTTTGCGTGCAATTTAAAAAATTTAAGGACACCCTGTATAACTATAATACAGTGGGGCAGCTGAGGACCTGGGGGAAGGAATGGCTAGTTCTCCCTGAAGCAAACCCGAAGATGATGCACCGAAGAGCTGACCTTGAGCTGGGCCATAAGAACATGTAGCACTCTGTCAGGCACTAATAGTGCTGGAAAATAATCATTTGTCTCTGCCCTGCTAGACCATGAACTGTTGATCTCTCCAGTGCCTGCTGCCATACCTGGCGGAACACGTTTGGTGTGTCATGAATGAGTGAATGTTTGTTTGATGCTGACTTCAGAATATACTTTAAAGAGTTAATTTGCATTTTTAAAGTCGTTTCTGGTGTGGATTCAGTTTTGCTGATTCCTCTCTTTCTAAAGAGTATACAGCAATTCAAACCAGTTTGAGGGCTCCCAGCTGTATTCCTTGGATTTTTAGGTCAGGAAGGAAATTATTGAGGCCATCTTGTGAATAGCGTTCCTGTTTCTCGATGACTTACTTCTCTCTCTTTTTATAAAGTACTAGTTGTTTTGTGGTGTAATGTGGAAGTTTCTGGGGAATTTTTGTGGCTCACTTTTGTCTCTTTTTGAATATCTAAATGCATATATCTAGGTGGAGATCATATGCTTTGTAAAAAATGAAATTTTGAATATATATTACAAAAGTGGGCATAGTAAACCTTTTACAAGTCACTGATTAATGCTATGTTGTCAGTGATGAAGATTTGTATTATAGTTCATTTGGCCAAAGTAAAAATTTTGGAATCATAGACTCTTTAGACTGTTTTCTCTGAGTGAATTAAAAATAAACATGACAGGCCAGGCATGGTGGCTCATGCCCGTAATTCTAGCACTCTGGAGGGTGAGGCAGATGGATTGCTTGAGCTCATGAGTTCAAAACCAGCCTGAGCCAGAGTGAGATCTCATCTCTAAAAATAGTTGGGCGTTGTGGTGGGTGCCTGTAGTCCCAGACACTCAGGAGACTGAACTGAGGCAAGAGAATCTCTTGAGCCCAAGAGTTTGAGGTTGAGCTGTGATGCCATGCACTCTACCAAAGGCAATAAAGTGACACTTCACTTGAAAAAAACAAACAAACAACAACAAAAAAACTAAATTCCAGTTGCCTGTTAGATCAAATCCCTTCTCCCATCTTAGACAAGTAACAAATAATTTACAGAATGTTCCCTTCCCAGTGTTATATCACATCGTTTTGTCAAATTAAATCCTAACCTATGGTCATTAAGGATATAAGTTAGTATACTCTTTCTTTAGAGTCTAACTGTCTAATTATCCACATAGTTATAGTAAAACTAAGTAGAAACACAAATTGAAGAAATAAAGTTGCCCAGACATTCAAATACCTTAGTTGAAAAGTAAACATGACAAAACAAAAATAGTTGATCTCATCATTATGACAAATATCAGATGTATCTATGCCTGAATCGTGAAAGAAATCAGCCAAATTTGGCATGATAAATCAGCCAAATCTGAGTGGTTTAAAGAAAATCTAACACAGTTTGCTTTTTCTGTTGATTTATTGTTTTTTTACTTTCTATTATAGTGTGTAGCTGGGACTGCCCCGGAAGGAAGGCTAAAGGGGAACAGAATGTGGGCACTTGTTTCATTAACACCCTTTGTGACTTTAGTTTCATGAACCTGAAAGTGGAAAAGGAAACAAGTCTTCTATTTGTGTACAGCTAACCTAATGAGAATTCACAGGGATGTTTTGGGGGAAGGGGTGGCAGGATAGAGAGCTATTGATAGGTGGATGGCTCTTGTAAATGTAGATCACGATAAATTTTTGAGTACATTTTCATGGTTTTTAGGATGGCTACCCTAATTGTGCATTATTTAGGAAGTATCTTTTTTCATTTCCTTTTTTCTTTGCCTTTTCTTCTCCAATTCATTTCCACTAGAATGCAGGCAAAAGAAGGGGATAATAAATAAACATTTCCATTGCAAATGAAATGGTTCTTCTAAATATCTTAGTATTGTACCACACTGGGCAGATTTATTAGCTGTTAGGAAGAAAGTGTTTTGGAATGGCAATTATGTTTCAGTTATTACGTTCTCTGTTGTACATCTTCCAAAATACTAAATTATCAGTAGATCAATATTTATTCTTTCCTAAAAAAGTATAATAATTCTAACTTCAAATGTTAGTGTTAATAATAGTAATAACTTACATGATGAGGATTTATTTGCCAGGCACTGTGCCAAGCACTTCATTGGCTGTATGTTATTGAATTCTTCCAGCAACACAATGATGAGATAGGTGTCTTGTCAAAAAGGGCACGGAGATGCAAAACGGGTAATGACTTGTCCAAGTTCACACCACTATATAAATGGCAGAATTAGAACCAGACAGTTGGCCGCCAGAGCCTGTGGTCTTAGTCGCTATGTGTCCCTGAATGCTAATATAGTGGATAATTATGTTCTGTAAAGTCATTGGTAACACTGAATTAGCCAATAGTGAGTTATGACTCCTAGGGAAAATACAGGGTTAGCTTCCTGTCAGCCTCTGCTCACATTTTCCTCAAAACGATCAATGTTGTTTCATGTGTGTTTCTGCTTAAAGACACTTTATTTAATATATGTTGTTAATTTGTTAATATTAACTTTTTTGTTTTTGTTTTTTTGCGACAGAGCCTCAAGCTGTCAGCTCACAGCAACCTCCAACTCCTAGGCTCAAACAATTCTCCTGCCTCAGTCTCCCAAGTAGCTGGGACTACAGGCACCTGCCACAATGCCCGGCTATTTTTTGGTTGCAGCCGTCATTGTTGTTTGGAGGGCCTGGGCTGGATTTGAACCCGCCGGCTCAGGTGTATGTGGCTGGCACCTTAGCTGCTTGAGCCACAGGTGCCAAGTCAACTTTTTTTTTTTTTGAGACAGAGTCTTACTCTGTTGCCCAGGCTAAAGTGCCATGGCATCAGCCTACTCAAAGCAACCTGAATTTCCTAGGTTCAAGGGATACTCCTACCTCAGCCTCCTGAGTAGCTGGAACTATAGGCGCCCGTCATGATGCCCACCACAAGACCTAATTTTTCAATTTTTTTGAGTAGAGACAGGATCTCACTCTTGGTCAGATTGGTCTTCAACTTCTGTGCTCATGTGATCCTCCCTTCTTGGCCTCCCAGAGTCCTAGAATTACAGGTGGGAGGCTTTTCTAATAACAGCACCGTAACTCGCGCCTGAATAAAATTTTTCTACACACGTATTTTCTCTATAAGGCATATCAAAGCCTTCTTACACTTAGGAACACTAAATAACACTTCAGCGTGACATTTGAGGGTCATTTTAAAGGATGAAATCACCATGCAATCCCTCTCAAATGAGCCAGGTGTGGTGGCCTGCACTTGTACCCTTAACTTTTCAGGAGGCTAAAATGGGAGGACTGTGTGAGTTCAAGAGCTGGAGTCCAGTCTGGGCGACTTACCAAGAAGCCATCTCTGAAAAATTTTCAAAACACTTGGCACTGGAAAGCCTGCAGAAAGGACACTGTTCATAGAATGAGAGTGTAAACAACAAAGCTGACTGTCACCTTCTTTGACATGAGCTGGAGTCCTGTGAAAAGCATGGTACTATGTAGACTGCAAAAAGGACACTTGTTAATAGGATAAGAGTTGAAACAAGAAGCAGACCGTCACCTTGTTTGACTTTAGGTTCCTGAATGTTCAGTGACTCAAGATTTTTGCCACTCTTAGCATGTCTGAGGACGACCACAAAAGACTATAAATATTGGTTTTGGGATTATAGACAATTTTTTTTTTTTTGAGACAGAGTCTCGTTATGTCACTTTGGGTAGAGTGCTGTGACGTCTAGAATTATAGGTGGGAGGTCTGTAATTCTAGACTGCTCACAGCAACCTCCAACTCCTGGGCTTAGGCGATTCTCTTGCCTCAGCCTCCTGAGTAGCTGGGACTACAGGGACTACAGCTGGGACTCACCACAATACCCGGCTATTTTTCTGTTTTTTGTAGTTGGCCGAGGCTGGGTTTGAACCTGCCACCTTCGATGTATGGGGCCGACGCCCTACTCGATGAGCCACAGGCACCGCCCTGTTCTGCCCATTTTATAGATGAAGAGGTTGAGAAGAGAAGGAACACTTTTTTTTTTTTTTGACACAGTCTCACTTTGTCACCCTTGGTAGAGTGCTTTGGCATCATATATCACAGCAACCTCAAATTCCTGGGCTTAAGCGATTCTCTTGCCTCAGCCTCCTTAGTAGCTGAAACTCCCACCACAATGCCTGACTGTTTTTAGAGATATGGTCTCGCTCTGGCTCAGGCTGGTCTCAACCCTGTGAGCTCAGGCAATCCACCCACCTCGGCCTCCTAAGTGCAGGGATTATAGGCGTGAGCCACCATGCCTGGCTAAGGAACACATTATTGGCACAGAATTGCATATTGGTTAAGGACCTGGGTTTGGAGATAATTAAATCCGTCACTTCTGACTGTGTACAAATTTCTTGATCACATGGTATCAGTTTCTTCTTCTTTTTTTTTTTGAGACAGAGCCTCAAGCTGTCATCTTGATAGAGAGCTGTGACATCACTGCTCACAGCAACCTCCAATTCCTGGGCTCAAGCATGTCTCCTGCCTCCGCCTCCCAAGTAACTGGGACTACAGGTGCCTGCCCATCTGCCGGCCATTTTTTGGTTGCAGCCGTCATTGTTGTTTGGCGGGCCCGGGCTGGATTCGAACCCGCCAGCTCATGTGTACGTGGCTGGCGCCTTAGCCCGTTGAGCCACAGGCGCCGAGCCGGTATCAGTTTCTTCACCTGTAAAGAGAACATGATAACAAGAGTACTTATCTCATGTGAGGATTAGTGATATGATGTTACAAGCATGTAGAACAGTACTCAGTACTTTATAAATTTTAGTCATTACTATAATTCAGCCATGGGCACAAAAATTCTCATAATACATGCAGGCATTTAAATAGAGTTTTTAGAGATGTGGAGTCAAGAGTAAAAGTCAAGATGCAAGAGTCAACTATTGTTTTGGTATTGGGAATTTAGGGTTTTCCTTTCCTGGCTTTTAATATTGGATTAGGGGCGGCTCCTGTGGCTCAGCGAGCAGGGCGCCGGCCCCATATACCGAAGGTGGCGGGTTCAAGCCCGGCCTCGGCGGAACTGCAAAAACAAAAAAATAGCTGGGCGCTGTGGCGGGCGCCTGTAGTCCCAGCTACTCGGGAGGCTGAGGCAAGAGAATCGCTTAAGCCCAAGAGCTGGAGGTTGCTGTGAGCAGTGTGACGCCACTGCACTCTACCCAGGGCGAAAAAGTGAGACTCTGTCTCTACAAAAAAATATATA
>CAUYON010105111.1:0-12438 GCA_963573935.1 Arctocebus calabarensis
TTTTTTTTGTTTTCTTTCCCTCACTCCCTCCCTCCTTCTCTCTCTCTCTTTTTTTTTAAAGCGCGGGGCAACGAGGCGAGGGGCCGCCCCCGGATGGAGCGGGCTGCAGGTGGGTGCCCGAGATGCGGGGGCGCCACCGCTCCTCCCTCCCGCCCACGCTCTCCCGGATGCTCCCGGGCTCTGAGGCTCGGGTTACACTGGAAACCGGCCTCCCTCGCACTCGCACGCTCGCGGGCGCCCACGCTGCCCGGGCCCCTGAGCGCGCCCCGGTTACCCGCCAGTCTGGCCCCAGAGTGCTGTGGGCCCAGAGATGTTCTTTTCCTAATTTGTTTGGATGATATGTTGTGTTATATGTTATGTATGTATATTTGGTATACATATTAAGTTAATCTTATGCAGTTACTTATATAGTATGATATTAACCAGTTTATTATTATTATTATTTTTTGAGACAGAGTCTCACACTCTGTGATGCCAGAGTGCTGTGGCATCGCAGCTCACAGCAACCTCAGACTCCTGGGTTGAAGCGATTCTCTTGCCTCAGTCTCCCAAGTAGCAGGGACTACAGGCATCCGCCACAACACCCAGCTATTCTTGTTGCTGTAGTTATTTGGCAGGCCCGGGTTGGGTTCCAACCCGCCAGCTCTGGTGTATGTGGCAGGCGCCCTAGCTGCTGAGCTAAAGGCGATGAGCCAATGAGCCAATATTTTTTAATAAATTTTTTATTTTCAAATAGCTTTGGAGTTACAGAAAAGTTGTCAAGATAGTATAGAGCGCTCTCATATACTCCACACCCAGTTTCTCCTATTTTTTTTTAAGAGACAGAATCTCACTTTGTTGCCCTTAGTAGAGTGCCAGAGTACCGTGGAATCAGCTCATGGCAACCTCCAGCTCCTGGGCTTAGGCGATTCTCTTGCCTCAGCTTCCAGAGTCCAGTTTCTCTTATTGTTAACACCTTACATTAATATGGTACATTTGTCACAATTAATGGACAAATAATTATGCATTATTAACTAAATGTTAAAGTTCATACTTTATTCAGAAACTACAGAAATAGTTTGTACCTAATGTCCTTTTTCTGTTCCAAGATACCTTCACACTACATTATATCTACTTATGGTCCTCTTGGTTGTGGCTATTTTTGTCTAGCATATCTCCTTGCAAATCCTTTACTTCAATTTATAATTTATTTTTCAGTTTTATTAAGGTATAATTGAAAATCAATAATTATATATTCAAAATGTACAACTTAATGATTTGATATACACATGCATTGTTTAATGATTACAACAATCAAGTTAATGCATTCTTTACCACATATAGTTACCCTGTGTGTGTGTGTGTGTGTGTGTGTGTATCTGTGAAGATGTGCTCTTTTTTCTTTTTTTTTTTTTTTTTTGAGACAGAGTCTCACTATGTCGCCCTCAGTAGAGTGCAGTGGCGTCACAGCTCACAGCAACCGCCAGCTCTTAAGTGATTCTCTTGCCTCAGCCTCCCAAGTAGCTGGGACTATAGGCGCATATCACAATACCCAGCTATTTTTTGTTGCAGTTGCCATTGTTTAGCTGTCCCAGGCCGGGTTTGAACCGGCCACCCTTGGTGTATGTGGCTGGAGCCCTCTCCACTGTGCTACAGGTGCCGAGCATGTATCAAAGTTTTTTAATCTACATTCAAATATATATTTTCTTCTGTGATATTGTCTTCTATATTTATACCTAGAAAGTTCTTCTCCATACCAAAATGAGTGAAATGTTTACCTTTATAACTTCCTATTATTGAAAAAAATAAAAAAATTTAAAATAATAAAATAAAAATATAACTTATTATTTTATATTTTCACTTTTTAAATTATATATAATTCACCTATCCATCTGCAGTTTATTTTGGTAGATGGTATGAAGTTGGGTTCTAACTTTCTTTTTTCCAAGTAATTACCATTTCTAAGAGCACTATCTCTTACAAAATCCTTCTTTTTCCCATTGATGTGTAATTCTCTGTGACCTACTAAAGTTTGTTTCTGGGCTATTCTTTTCCACTATTAGGACCAGCAGCTGCCATCTCAGTTTGCTGACATTATCTCAGGTTTAGCACTGCAAAGTTCCTATCATGGGAAAGCTCTGAGTCTTGGGCAAACCGTGATGGTTGGTCACATTATCTCCTCCTTATTTTTGTGCCATTGTGACACTATCTTATTTATTGTAGCTTTATAATGTAGTTTGATATCTAGTAGAGCAAGTGCCCCTCACTGTTCTCTCCAAAAATTGACTGTTTCTTCTTCCAGATAAAATTCAGAATATTTTACCAATTGCAAAATGAAAATTCCATTATATTGCATTATAATTACAAATAATTTAAGAACATTTCTTTTCTTTTCTTTTCTTTTTTTTTTTTAGAGGCAGAGTCTCATTTTGTCACCTTTGGTAGAGTGCCATAGCATCACAGCTCAGGGCAACCTCCAGCTCTTGGGCTTAGGCGATTCTCTTGCCTCAGCCTCCCGAGTAGCTGGGACTATAGGTGCCCGCCACAATGTCCAGCTATTTTTTTATTGCAGTTTGGCAGGGGCGGGGTTTGAACCTGCCAACCTCGGTATATGGGGCTGGCGCCCTACTCACTGAGCCACAGGAAAAAAAAAGTTTCAAAGTTATTTTCAGATAGGCCTTTACATATATTTTATTCCTAAGTAATTTAAAATTTTATGCTGCTATATCAAATGGGATCTTTCTTTCCTCCTTATTATACTTTCTAAATAGTTAAATCAAGTATTTTCACATGTGTCCATACAATTTTACCTAAAGATATAAGTGAGACTATATACATGCTTTAAAAAAAATTACCCAATCTTTTGTTTTTTCTTTCTTTTTTTCTCTCTCTCTCTCTCTTTTTTTTTTTGGTTTGGTTACTCCATCTCCTCTCCACTTCTATTCCTGTCACATATTTTACCAACCTAATGTGTGTCTTTTCATTTTTTCCTATACTTACATACTCCTATACAGATAGATAATTGTTTGTGATCACTGGTTGTTTTTTTTTTTAATTGTAGCATATTACATGCATCTTTATAATTGTCAGTAGATACTGCGATGTTGCTTACCATAGCTGTAATACTAAATATTTCTATCATCAATAAGTAAGAATACCCTTTTCCCTCATAAGCACCAACAGTATATTTTTGCCAATCTTAAATCACCCTAATGTCCAGCATAGGAGATTTGCTGGATAAAATATGGTACATTGGAACAATGAAATATGCAGCTGTAAAAGGAGTAGAAAAAGAGTTCTATTTACTGCTGTGAATAATCTCCAGGATATACACTTAAGTGAAAAAAGCAAAGCACAGAATAGTATGTATAGTATACTACCTTTTATGAAAGAAAGACAGAAAATGTTTGCCCAGGCCTCAAGTGATCCTTCTGCCTAGGCTTCCCAAAGTGCTGGGATTGCATGCGTGAACCACCATGCCTGCCACGCATAATTGTCTGACACTTTTTCTTTTTCTTTTCTTTTCTTTTCTTTTTTTTTTTTTTTGAGTCAGTTGCACTATGTTGCCCTCAGTTGAGTGCCATTGCATCACAGCTCACAGCAACCTCCAACTCTTGGGCTTAACTGATTCTCTTGTGTGAGCCTCCTGAGTAGCTGGGAGCACAGGTGCCTGCCACAACGCCCAGCTATTTTTTGTTGCAATTTGGCTGGGACCAGGTTTGAACCTGCCAACCTTGGTATATGGGGTCAGCCCCCTACTCACTGAGCCGTAGGCACCGCCCAAGCTGATACTTTTCAACTGTGCAGTACAAATTCGTTTTTGAGTAAATATTGACTGCTAGCTATGTGTCAGGCATTATTCTAGTAACAGTCATATAAGGAAGATCAATTGTTATCTACTCATAACGTTAAATTGTAAAATTAGCATATACTCTTAATGATTTGCTATTATCTAACTTACTTGATGTTGGGATCCAGATCTGATGTTGATTCTTTCAATAAACAATGCATAGTTATGGCTCGGCACCTGTGCTTCAAGTAGCTAAGGCGCCAGCCACATACACCTGAACTAGCTGTTTCAAATCTATCCCAGGCCTGCCAACAACAATAACAGCTGCAACCAAAAAAATAGCCGGGCATCGTGGCGGGCGCCTGTAGTCCCAGCTACTTGGAAGGTGGAGGCAGCAGAATCATTTGAGCCCAGGAATTGGAGGTTGCTGTGAGCTGTGATGCCATAACACTCTACCCAAGGCGACAGCTTGAGGCTCTGTCTCAAAAAAAAAAAGAATTCATAGTTATCATGGATTATTGTAAATTGTGAATTCTATATTTTGGATATGTAAATGGTAGGTTGTACTTCATTGGGTTTTAAATTTCGAGACAGATTGTGGATGTATCACATAGGTTTGTTTTATGGCGGTGTCATGCTTTCTTAAAATTAAAATGTGTGTTCTTACTTTGAATTTTAATTTTACTCAGAAAGTAATGTGTATGATACTGACTTTTCCAACAGGAATTCTTTTAAATATCTATACTACCATGTGTTATGAGTTAATTCTCTTGCTATTTTCTGTATTTGAACTATAATTAAAACTTCTTATTCTAAAAAAACAAGACAGGAAATAAGGACAGTGCACACCAGCTGGGTGAAGGACACACTTATAATTTTGGTTCAATCTGTAAAAAACAAAGTATGTAAACACAACATGTACCCTCTAGTATTCTGAAATTTAAAAAGAACTTATATAACTATTTATGTTTTAAAAAATAAACAATGTGGGGGCGGCGCCTGTGGCTCAGTGAGTGCTGGCCCCATATACTGAGGGCTGCGGGTTCAAACCTGGCCCCGGCCGAACTGCATCAAAAATTAGCTGGGTGCTGTGGCAGGCACCTGTGGTCCCAGATACTTGGGAGGCTGAGGCAAGAGAATCGCCTAAGCCCAGGAGTTGGAGGTTGCTGTGAGCTGTGACGCCACAGCACTCTACTGAGGGCGATAGAGTGAGACTCTGTCTCTACAATAAAATAAAATAAAATAAAATAAACAATGTGAGTATAAACTAAGAATTAATAAAAATGGGTACTACTAAGAAAGAGGAGGCAACAGGTTGTTAAAGGTCAGGAATGAAAGCTAGACATTTTTTGTTTTTTTTGAGACAGAGCCTCAAGCTGTCACCCTGCATAGAGTGCAGTGGCGTCACAGCTCACAGTAACCTCCAACTCTTGGGCTTAAGCGATTCTCTTGCCTCAGCCTCCCAAGTAGCTGGGACTACAGGCACCCGCCACAACATCTGGCTACTTTTGGTTGTAGTTGTTCTTGTTGTTTGGCAGGCCCAGGCTGGATTCAAACCTGCCAACTTCAGTGTATGTGGCTGGTGCCCTAGCTGCTGAGCTACAGGCACCGAGCTGAAAGCTAGACTTTTTCGCATGTAACTTTCATGGTCTTCACATGGGAGTCACATTTTTTTTTCATAATTATAACAAAATTAAACTAAAAATCCCTAAAAATTGAAAACAAAATAAATACAACAAATATCTTTGTTTTTGACTTTTTTTGTTTTGGAAACAAAGTCTCACTCTGTCACCCTGGGCAGAGTGCAGTGGCTGTCATAGCTCAGAGTAACCTCAAACTCTTGGGCTCCAGAGATCCTTTTGCCTGAGCCTCTCAATTAGCTGGGACTACATGTGCCTGCCACAATGCCCGGCTATTTTTTTGTTGCAGTTGTCACTGTTATTTAGCAGGCTATGGCTGAGTTCGAACCTGCCATCCTCGGTATATGTGGCTGGTGCCCTAACCACTGAGCTATGGGTGCTGACATACTCACATATATGGGTGTTTATACTCACTCATATGGGTGTTTATACTCACATGTATACACATTCTTAAGAGATGTTATCTATGTTTCACTTTTCAACGTTGAATTGAATTGCAGTAGCAATGTGTAGCATGACGTTTGCTCAAAAGATGGCATTAATCATGCTGGTGGGATGGCAAACTAATACAACCTCTTTTGAAAGAGTATGGAGAATTCTCAAAGAACTCAAATTAGACCTTCCATTTGATCTTGCAATCCCATTATTAGGTATCTACCCAGAATAAAAAAAAAAAAAAACACCTCATTTTACCATAAGGACATTTGCACTAGACTGTTGCAGCTCAATTCACAATCACCAAGATGTGAAATCAACCCCAGTGCCCATCTACACATGAATGGATTGATAAACTGTGGAATATGTATACCATGGAATACTTTTCAGCCATAAAAAATCTGGAGACTTTACATCTTTTATATTAACCTGGATGGAGTTGGAGTACATTCTACTTAGTAAAGCATCACAAGAATGGAAAAGCAAGTATCCAATGAACTCAATACTAATATTAAACCAGTAGATGAACAAATACACACCCACACAGGAGAAAAATTTAATTAAACTCAAGTGGGGGAAGTGGGGATGTAGGAAGGGGGTGGGGTGCTCCCACCTCACGGGCACAATATAAGGGTATATGGCATATCTGGGTGAGGGGCACAACTATAATTTGGACTCTACTTAACAAACGCAAACAAGGTAACCTAATCTTCTGTACTCTCATATTAATATGAAATGAGAAAAAGATGGCATTAATCAAATGAATGCTAGCATCACCATGCAACAGGCATGAATAGAATAGCTTTATTTCTTAAAATGTATATATATATATTTTTTGGCACCCTCTGTGTATACTAGTTGTCAGTAGAATGACACAAAGAAGAATTATTCCAGGTTAGCTTAAGGCACAGTAATTTGACTAAAATGGTGGGATACACCCCAAAGATAATATAAATCACAAGGAAATCTCAACTGAAACTCAATAATTACACTTGTTAGTAATAGTACTGAAAGTTATTTTAAAACTATTGAATACATACTTCAGGATAAAGTAAATAAATAATTATGTTAATGTCATTAGCAACCAAGATTTTCAGCAGCATAAAAAAAGAAATACAAATATAAAATCAAAGAGGTTGAGTAAAAATTCTATAATCTAAATTTTGAACTGGCAAGGTCAGTATGAACTAATTTTTTTCTCTTTCTGAAAATTATACTTTTGACATCTATATAGTTAAATAGGTCTATCTCTTCTTTTTTAATTTTTATTTCTTTATTTTTTGAAATACTCTGTCTCACTTTGTCGCCCTTAGTAGAGTGCCATGGCATCATATTTTTGCGGTTGCTGTGAACTGTGACGCCACCAGAGGGCAACATAGTGAGACTCTGTCTCAAAAAAAAAAAAAAAAAAAAAAAAATTAGCTGGGTTGGGTGGCAGGTGGCGGTAGTCCCAGCTACTCTGGAGGCTGAGATGGGAAAATCACTAGAGCCTAGGAGTTCAAGGTTACCGTGACCTGTGATCTGCCAACTGTAATCCAATCTGGGCAACAGAGTTAGATCCTGTCTCTAAAAAATAAATAAATTCAATTAAGCCATCTTGAATCTAGTTTTCTAAATTGTGTAAGAAAGGAATTTATTTTTATTTTATTGGCTAAATAGATAGCCAATGTGCAAGCATCAATTTTTTTTTTCATTTTTTTGTGACAGAGTATCACTCTATTGACCTGGGTGGAGTGCGGTGACGTCATAGCTCATAGCAACCTCAAAATCTTGGGCTCAAGATATCTTCTTGCCTCAGCTTCCCCACTAGCTGGGACTACAGGAGCCCACTATAACATCCAGCTATTCCTAGAAATGAGGTCTTACACTTGTCTCAAACTCCTGAGCTGAAGTGGTCCACCTGCCTTGGCCTGTCAGAGTAATAGGATTATAGGCTTGAGCCACCGCGCCCAGCCCCAAATTCTCTTATTAATTAAATGTGTTTTTCTTACTGAAGTCCCTTAGATTTTTCTTTCTTAAATTGATACATAATAGTTGAACATATTTACAGAATACATGTGATATTTTAATACGTGCACACAGTGTGTAATGATCAATCAAGGTAATTGGGATATTCATCACCTCAAACATTTATCTTTTATTTGTGCTGGGAATGTTACAAAACTTCTTTTTTAACTCTGTGGAAAATACGCAACAAATTATCGTTAGCTATGGTTGCCCCACTGTGCTATCAAATACTAGAACTTATTCCTTCTATCTACCTACATATATATATTTTTTGAGACAGAGTCTCAAGCTGTCGCCCTGGGTAGAGTGCTGTTTCATCACAGCTCACAGCAAGCTCAAACTCTTGGGCTTAAGCAATTCTCTTGCCTCAGCCTCCCAAGTAGCTGGGACCATAGGCACCCGCCACAATGCCCAGCTATTTTTTGGTTGTAGTTGTCATTGTTGTTTGCCAGGCCCAGGCTGGATTTGAATTAGCCAGCTCCAGTGTATGTGGCTGGCACCCTAGCTGCTGAGCTACAGGCGCCGAGCCATATCTACTTGTATTTTTGTGTCTCTCAACTAACTTCTCTTTGTCCCTTCCCTTCCTTTCTCCTCTCAACCTGTGGTAATCACCATTATATGATCTATCTCCAGGAAATCCACTTTTTTTTTTTTTTTTGAGACAGAGCCTCAAGCTGTCACCCTGGATAGAGTGCTGTGGCATCACAGCTCACAGCAACCTCCAATTCCTGGGCTTAAACAAGTCTCCTGCCTCTGCCTCCCAAGTAGCTGGGACTATAGGCGCCCACCACAATGCCCAGCCATTTTTTGGTTGCAGCCATCATTGTTGTTTGGCGGGTCTGGGCTGGATTTGAACCCGCCAGTTCAGGTGTTCGTGGCTGGCACCTTAGCCTGTTGAGCCATAGGCACCGAGCCAAAATCCACTTTTTTTAGCTCCCACATATGAGTAAGAAAATGCAATATTTGTCTTTCTCTGCTGGCTTATTTCATTTAACATAATACCCTCCAGTACCATCCAAGTTGCTGCAAACAACAGGATTTCATTCCTTTTGATGACTGAATAATATTCCATTGTGTATACAGAAAGTGCCCCAAGATGTATATACACATTTTAAGAGAAAAGCTATCTTTTTCATGCCTGCTGCATGGTAATGCTAGTATTCATTTGATTAACACCATCTTATGAGCAAACATTCTGGTACACAGTGATACAGTAATTCAATTCAACTTTTTTTAAATTTGTGAATAAATTTTTTTTTATTAAATTATAGCTGTGTACATTAATGCAATCATGGGGTACAATGTGCTGGTTTCATATACAATCTGAAATACTTTTTTTTTTCTTTTGTAGAGACAGAGTCTCACTCTATGGCCCTTGGAGTGCCATGGCGTCACACAGCTCACAGCAACCTCCAACTCCTGGGCTAAGGCAATTCTCTTGCCTCAGCCTCCCGAGTAGCTGGGACTACAGGAGCCCGCCACAACTGACCTGGCTAGACAATCTGAAATATTTTCATCAAACTGATTAACATAGCATTCATGGAATTCAATTCAGCTTTGAAAAGTAATACGTAGATAACATCGTTTATATTGTACATACATTTTTATGGCACGCCCAGCATATACATTTTCTTTATCCATTCATCTGTTGATTCCATCTCTTGGCTATGATGAATAATGCTGCAATGATCATGGGAGTGCAGATATCTCTCTGATGCATTGATTTCCTTTCTTTTGAATACACAGCCAGTAGTGAGATTGCTAGATCATATGGTAGTTCTATTTATATTTTTTTATTTATTTTGAGACAGAGTCTCACTATGTCTCTTTCAGTGGAGTGTCATGGTGTCAAAGCTCACAGCAACCTCAAACTCTTGGGTTTAAGCAATTCTCTTGCCTCAGCCTCCCAAGTAGCTGAGACTATAGGCGCCAGCCACAATGTCCGGCTATTTTTTTGTTGCAGTTGTCATTGTTGACTTCTTAGCTGGCCCAGGCCAGGTTCAAACCTGCCAGTCTCAGTGTATGTGGTTGGCGCTCTACCCACTGAGCTATGGGTGCTGCCCAGTAATTCTATTTTTAGTTTTCTTTTTCTTTTATGGTACATTTATCACTTACTAATAAAGTATTTTTTGAAATGGAGTATCATTATATAACCCAGGCTCGTCTCCAACCCCTGGGCTCAAGCAATCCTCCTACCTCAGCCTTCCAAGTAGCTCGGAGCACCATGCCCAATTTATTGGGATTTTTTTGAGGAATCTTCATACTGTTTTCTGTAGGGCCTGTAATAGTTTGCATTCCCACCATCAGTGTGCAAAGATTCCCCTTTAACTGCATCCTCGACAGTATCTACTATTTTCTGTCTTTTTGAAAATAGTCCTTCTAACTTGGATGAAATAATCTCATTGTGGTTTTGATTTACATTTCCCTGATATTGAGCGTTTTTTTAATGTACCTTTTGGCCACTTGTATGTCTTGAGAAATGTCAATTCAGGTCTTTTGCTCATTTTTAAATAGGATTTTTTTTCTATTGGTTGAGTTTTTTATATATTCTGGTTGTTAATCCTTTGTCAGATGGATAGTTTGCAAATATTTTCTTTTGTTCTGTGAGTTGTCTTTTCACTTTATTATTTCCTTTGTGGTACAGAAGTTTTTAGCTTGATGCAATCCCATTTGTCTACCTTTGCTTTTGTTACCTTAACCTGTGCTGTTAAGGTCTTATTATTGTTCAGACCTAAGTCCTGTATGTTTCCCCAAAGTGTTGTTTTAGAAGTTTCACAGTTTTGGGTCTTACATTAAAGTTTTTAATCCACTTTAAAGGGCAATTGTGAAGGTTAAATGAAATAATACATACAAAGCATTGGCAAAGAGCCTAGCGCATGAAAAGTGCTCAATGAATGTTAGCTATTATCAACCTTGGAACAATTTCTCTTACTTATTTCTAGAGAAGAAACACATGCAACTGAGTATTTGCTATAGTGATGAAATTGAAGCCATAGTTGGGGAGAAGGGAGGAGTGCTTTACGGGGAAGGTGTACAACAGAACTTACTGGAAAGAAACAGCAACATGACAGAAAAAACCCAGAAATACATTCTGTATGCATCTGACAATATAAAAGTAGTATTCAGGGTGTCCCCAAAGTCGCCATACTATGGAAAATGGAAAATTGTAGCTAAATCTGCCTCTATTTACAAAATATTCATTATAAAATTTTACAAAATATTTACAAAAATATTCTGTACATGTTGGCTAGCTGTTTCCACATACGCTTCTCTCCCACTCATGGCGAATGTGTTCCAAGATATCTTTTGTTGAGTTTGTTACTTTTTCCTATGTTTGGAGACTTTTGGAACATCCTGTATAACAGCTTTTATCTGCATCTGTACATGGTGTACAGCTCTCTCCTAGCAAAAGAAAGTATAATTCAGGCTGGTTATGCCTGTAACCCGAGCACTCTGGGAAGTCCAGGTGGGAAGATGACTTGAGCTTGGAGTTTGAGACCAGCCTGAGCAACAGAGACCCTGTGTCTACCAAAAACTAGAAAAAAATTAGCCAAGCATGGTGGCGAGTGTTTGTAGTCCCAGCTACTCCAGAAGCTGAGCAGGAGAGTTCCTTGAGTCCAGAAGTTTGAGATTACAGGGAACTATGATGATGCCACTGCACAAAATATCCTCTCGTAATTTATATCCTGTCATATCTAGCCCCCCCCCCCCCTTTTTAGACAGAGTCTCAGTTTGTCGCACTTGGTAGAATGCCATGGTGTCGTAGCTCAAGCAACCTCAAACTCTTGGGCTCAAGTGATTCTCTTGCCTCAGCCTCCCAAGTAGCAAGGACTACAGGTGCCTGACACAATGCCTGGCTATTTTAGAGATGGGGTCTCAGTCTGGCTCAGGGTGGTCTTGAACTGCTGAGCTCAGGCAATCAATCCACCTGCCGTGGTCTCCCAGAGTGCTGGGATTACAGGTGTGAGCCACTGCACCCAGCCTCATGTCCTCTCCACTTTTTATTACCCCTTTTCTTTCAGAATGGGCTGGAAATCTGGCAATAAGGGGAAAATTACATATATTTATGCTTTGATCTCTAATTAGATTGTAAATTTCCTAAGACTAATTTTTGCCTCCTTCCCATGAATCACTTACCCTATTTTAAACATTTGATAAGTGTTTCAAATTCAGCCTGGCACATTAAATTCTTAATTAACATTTCTGGATGATGAAATCTATACATGAGCAGGTATATGCGTCCTTCCTCCATCCATTGGGATTCTCCCTGAGGGACTTCTGTTAGAGTACTATTTTCATTCATCTGACCTTTATATCTGATCCTTTTTTTTTTTTTTGAGGGGAAAGATAAACGTTATTTATTTATTTTTTATTTATTTATTTTTTTTGAGACAGAGCCTCAAGCTGTCACCCTGGATAGAGTGCTGTGCCATCACAGCTCACAGCAACCTCTAATTCCTGGGCTCAAGCCAGTCTCTTGCCTCTGCCTCCCAAGTAGCTGGGACCACAGGCGCCCGCCACAATGCCCGGCCATTTTTTGGTTGCAGCCATCATTGTTGCTTGGCGGGACCGGGCTGGATTTGAACC